>LVTN01002874.1:5539-26839 GCA_001649415.1 Musa itinerans
TTTCCCGCCCCCTCATTTCCCCCCCCCCCCCCCCGTTAGTGCCGACCCCTTTCCTAACAAGCCTCAGTAGCCTTGCACCTCTGCCTCAACCTCGACAGCACCCTCCGGGCCTCCGCGAGCCTCTACTCAGCCTCCTTTGCCCACTAGTGAGCCAAACCCAAGCCTCAGTGGTCCTGCACTCTTGCCTCATCCTCGGCAATGTCCCCTTAAGCCTTTGCTTGGTCTCCTTTGTTAGGAACGAGTCGGCACTAAGAGGGGGAGTGAATTAGTGCAATGGTAAAAACGTCGATTTCGAAAAATCTTCGTTCAATAAAAATTGATCTTAGAAAGATAACTTCAAATTCAATACTTGTTCGTAAGCGTAGTGAAAGCAAAGTAAGAAAGGCAATTTGCAGTAAAAGTAAATTGCTCAAAATGAAATACAAACCGATTTATAGTGGTTTGATCGCTGTGACCTACATCCACTTTTGATTCCTCCTCCATTGAGGCCATCGGCTTTCACTATAGATCTTCATTCAATGGGTGAAGATCAACTACCCTTACAACTCGATTCTCCTTTTGACCAGTTCAAGAGAGAACCTTTACAACCCCCCTTCACTCCTCTCTTAAACAAGACTAACATTTAGAGCTTTAAGAGGAGTTCTCATAAGATTACAATAGCATTTTTCTACTTTTTTGCTCTCAATTCTTGTGTTTGTTAACCAGGGATGAGAGGGATATTTATAGCCTCAAGTGGATTCAAACTTGGAGCCTAAAAGAGTCTCATCCTAGGTTTCCCAGGTCCTAGTAGTATCGCTGCCTGTGCTGGGTGGTACCACTGCTTGTAGCACTGACACTAGGCGGTACCACTGCTTGGAAGACTGTGTTTGGGTGGTACCACCGCCTAGACTGGTGGTACCACCGCTTGACACTGCCACTGGGCGGTATCACCACCCAGTCTGGCGGTACCACCGCTTGACACAGTCTTAGAGATTGTGCCACGACGGTGCCACTTGTTGGTGTTAGGAACAAGAGTCGAGGTCGACACTAAGACGAGGGGTGAATTAGTGCAGCGGTAAAATCATGTCTCCAAAAACGTTTCGTTTCGATAAAACCAGTTTCGTAAATATAGCTTGAAATCATACAAAAAAGTATTGAAGGCACGGGCGCTATTGAAGAGGTTTGTAGTAAGGATAAATTGCTAAAAGTAAAATACAAACCAATTTATAGTGGTTCAGTCGTCGTGACCTACATGCACTCCTCTGATTCCTCTTCCGTCGAGGCCATCGGCATCCACTAATGGTCTTCCTTCAATAGGCGAAGACCTACCACCTTCTTACACCCCTCTTCTCCTTTTATCGGATTTAGGAGACAACCCTTATAAGCACTCACACTCCTCTCTTACAGAATTCTAACACTTAGACTAGAGGAGGATTCTCACAAGAGATTTCTACAACGTTTCTTTACTTTTAAACTCTCTGTGCTTGTATTCTTTAACCAGGGATGAGACGGGTATTTATAGGCTTCAAGTTAATTCAAACTTAGAGCCTAAAAACATCTCATCCCGGGTTCCCAAGCACGGGCGGTACCATCGCCTGCGTTGGGCGGCACCACCGCCTAGTGTCAGTCTGACACTAACACTGCGCTGGTTAGTACCACCACCTAGTTTGGTAGTACCAATGCCTAGGGGGCAGTGCTGGGCAGTACCACCACCCAGATAGGCGGTACCACCGCCTAGCACCCTGCTAGGGGTGGTACAACGGCCTAGACTGGCGGTACCATAGCCTAACACAGTCTCGAAGACTGTGCCATGACGATGAGACTTTTTGGGCCTCTTATTGGGCCCAACATAGTCCTTTCATGGGCCTAACTGACCCCTAACTGGGTTGGCCCAAATCCAAACCCAATTATATGCTAACTATGAAATCTAAGACATAATATGAGCTAAACAAGTCTGTAAGTCTATTCTTCCAGCGATCTTCCAGCGAACTTCCGACGATCTCTTGGCAATGTTCCGGCGGACTCTCGGCAAGCTCCTAGACTTCACAACAATCTTTTTGGCGAGTTCCGACAAGCTTCTCTGGCAAGCTCCGAGACTTCTCGACTAGTTCCGCTAAAACTTCCAACAAACTCTCGAACTCCCAACGTAATTGCATCCTTGACTCTGGGACTTCATTTTGCTTCATGTCGTGCTATCGTAGTTAATCCTGCACATGTAAAAACATACTTCGATCTAGACAACAAATACTAAGCATTAATCAAGTTGTCCGGCATGTCATCGGTCCCTCAACGCATCGTCCGATTCTTCGGCGCATCATCCTCTCTTGCAGCCAATTGACTTCGCAACTCCAATATCCTTAGCGCAATATCCGCTCTTCTTGGCCCGATTCCCGAATCCACGGCCCGAAGTCTTTTGTCAATACGTCAATCGTTCCTCTAGCCTGATGTCCAATCTTCTGACATGTTTTCCCCTAGCACAACATGATTTTTCCTGCTTTAATTGTCTTATCCTGATCGAAGCATCCTGCATCACTCAAAACGTAGATTAAATCATAAACAATTATCAATTGGTTTCATTATCAAAATATGAGATTCAATAATCTCCCCCTTTTTGATTATGACAACCAATCGATGATAGAGTTAACCTTAACTCCCGGAGTTTAAACAAACTCCCCCTATCAATATGTCATATTGATAGAAACTCTTGGATTCAAAAATCCAAGCAATATGTCATGATCAAATCATTCATGACATCAACATACTTCTCCCCCTTTGTCATCAACAAAAAGGAGAAGTCCCACTTTCTAAGTGTTTGAGATATCTAAGTTCAACACATTGCATAATTAACATTATCTCCAGTTTTATAATCATGCAAGCTTGCAAAAATTTTGAGTTTTGCAAGTTTGTAAATTTTGCTAGATATGCAAGTTCAGCATGTTTGTTTTGCAATGTTCAAGCTAGCAATTTCTTCTCTTTTGAGAAGTGCGATTATTTGAAGCTAACAATTGGAGATGTTCAAGAAGCAAGTTCTTTCTTCTCTTTTGAGAAGTGCAATTTTTGCTTTCTTCTTGAATTGTGCGAGCTAGCATCTTTTATCTCCCCCTTTGTCATTGTCAAAAAGAAGGGAAGACCCTTTATATAAATTTTCAGATTATGACAAATGTAAGTATCAATCTTATTTGTGCATCATTATATTTTTAAATTAAAACATGCACAATTTCAAAACCTTACATTTTATTTTTCATGCACGATACCGAAAAATCAATCATCATTATGAGCATATCATACATGATACTAAAATATTAAAATTTTTAAGTATTTATCAATATTTTGATCATGATACCAAACATTTATCATTTAGAGCATTCATGATATGAAACATTAAATTAACATTTATAATACATCATTTTAGCAACAAATCATAGCATTTTAAATCATGATAGTATCTAAATGTCAAATTACATTGTATCCCATATTTCATGCATATTTTTATTTCATCATGTTCCTTTCATCTCATCAAGAAAAATTAATTGGGTGATGAATACAAGGAGTTATACAAAAATAAATCATATCATGAGAGATAAGATCATGTAAATAGCAAAAGACATGATTCATATATTAAATCTCTTTTTTTTTAAAAAAACGTAGGAGTACAAAGAAGAGATCTTGAAAAAAAATCTCAAGTAATTCCAAGAAATCAAGATCATGATTTTGATAAAACTCATTCAAATTTAAATCATCAAAATCATCAACATCTTTTCAAGAAAACTTAAGGAAGACAACGTAAATAGATTCTTATGAGTACTTGATTCATGCATAATGTCTTAATTTTTTATGAATATCATTAGACATGATTTATCATATATAGTGATTCCGTAGTCCCAATGGTATATCGAGTCCTTAGACTTGAGACACCAAGGATGTCCTATATGAGTACTCCATTCTTTGATACCGGACTTATAGGTCTAGAGGTTCCAAATCTAGCACAACGGGTCATCGGGAGTGGTAGCAAACCTTACGAGGACTATTAAGTGTCAATAGATGATCATCTACTCTCGGTGTCATAAGAGGAATATCCCATATGTTCTTGCTTAGACAAATCCCTAGCTAGGGTCATTCAGATTGAGAGAGAAAGAGTCCTCCGGGAGAATCTGATTAGAGCAAGACTCGATTAAAAACCGTATGGATTTGACAGCACTATGCCCGGTATACGGTCTCTAGGATATTAGATGGATGAGAGACTATAGGTATATGGTAACTGAGAATAGATAGGTCTAATGGATTGGATTCCCCTGTATCGTTTGGGGATTACGGCGTAGTGGCCTAGTACATCCGCAGTCGATGAGTCAAGTGAATTAGCATGGAGAAAATAATTCACTGAGCTAGAAGGAGTTCTGACAGGTATGGCTTACAGCTAGCTCGATATTGGGCCTAGAGGGTCACACACATATGGTAGGCATTGCGATGAGTAGAGGTTTGGATATGAGATATCCGTCGAAGCCCCTCGCTTATTAGATATCCAATAAGCCCTTGAATTATTGGATCCTATGGATGAGATCCAATAAGAGCCCATGAGAGATTGTTGGATAGGGATCCATTAATCTAAGAGACTTGGGTAGTTGGATGAAGATTCAATACCCAATAGGGCAGGATCCATTAGGGTTATGTTGATAGGGGACCTCTATAAATATGAGGGAATCATTGATTCATAGGCTAGAGCCTACTGGGTTGCCTCTCTTATTCTCCTCCCCCTCTCCACCTCAAAGCAGGCCTGAAGTTTTGAGGAGCATTGTCGCAGCCCTGTTGTGTGGATCACCACTAAAGAGGAGGACGCTTGACCTCCTTCACCCTCTCCTAGAGATCTACAGGGATTTAGGGATATACAATCTCCCTAGGTAAACACAATCTATCTTATACACAGTTTTAAGTTTCGTGGATTTTTGCGCACCAATCTTCGCATGATGACGAACACATATTTGGGAATTTGGGGATTTTGATTTTTTTTTTTTCTGTTCTTCCGCTATGCATGTGATGTCACTCCCAAGATTTTCCAACAAATACCACCCATCGCAGCATCACCTACCACTACTATATAGATATCATGGTTGATCCAGCCTCCCACTATAGTGATCGAGCCAAGTGCTTGCCTCTAAAAGCAATAGGAGAGGCAAGCCCAAAAGAAGATACTTCTGCTATGTTGGTTGAGCCAAGGGCCTACCTTTAAAAGCAATAGTAATGAGGCGGGCCCAAAAGAAGATACTCCTGCTACGACGATCAAGCCAAGTGCCTACCTTCGAAAGCAATAGGAGGGGTAGGCCCAAAAGAAGATACTCCCAATATGACAGCCCGACACTCTTTAGCCACTACGGTGGCTTGATACTCTTTACCCACCATGGTGGCCTAATACTCTTTAACCACTACGGTGGCCTGATACTCTTTAGCTGCCACAATGGCCTAATACTCTTTCGCCACTACGGTGGCCTGATACTCTTTAGTCACCATGATGGCTTAATACTCTTTAGTCGCCATGGTGGCCTGATACTCTTTTCCTGTTATGATGGATGTACACTCGAGGCCTACACCTCGGTTGAGCAAATCCCGCTACGATGGACCTGCTCCCGAGTCGTGCACCTCGGCTAGAAGACCTACTAAGGCAGATGAGTGCCCGAGCCATGTACCTTGGCCGGGCAAAGCTGACTAAGGCGGACCCACTTTCAAGTCATGCACCCCGATTAGAAGACCTAAGTCATGCACCTTGGCTGAGCAAAGCTCGCTAAGGCAGACCCGCTTCCAAGTCATGCACCTCGGCCGAGCAAACCCACTCTCGAGTCATGCACCTCAGCTAGAAGACCCATTTAAAAGTAATCGAGGCAGATCCCATAACAAGTCTATCCTCTCGCTCAAAAGTAGATGAGTCGAATCCCATAACAGGTCGATCCTCTCACTTAAAAGTGGTCGAGCTAAACACCATGATAGGTCCATCCTCCCGCTAAAAAGTGGCCGAGCCAAACCCCATAGTGTTTAATCCCAGATTTTGATGATGAAATTAATTGATGAGTTTATGATCTAATCAGTGTTTAATAAAAGTGATGTAAGACTAAGATCATGAAAAAGAAAATCAATTGAAGCAAAAAGAATCAGATGTTGGGCCAGAGCCAGAGATCGGGCACCGGGCTGGAAGAATCAGGCATTGTGCTAAGATCGGATGTTGCAGGAGTCAACATACCGATGGATTGGGCAATACACCAATAGTTCGAATGATATGCCAGAAGTTCAAATGAAGTGTCAGATGAACCAATGACATACTAGACAACATAGGATTCATAATTGTAATGAGTTGTATCTTGATTGAAGTAATTTAGGTCTTAATTGAGTTGGTTTTAGGTGAACCATGCCAACTTAATTAGGAGCTCATTAGGCCTGAATTAGGGCTGATTTAGGCCTACTGAAAGTCTCATTCAGTGACCCATAGTTGGGTCAGGCGATGGCACCATCAGACCAGGTGGTGGAACCACTTATGAGCTGGAACATACGAAGTGTATGTTTTCCGGAAGACTCGACAGTGGTACCGCTAGTGTCAAGCAGTAGTACAACTAGTATATAGTCTTCTAGGCTGTCAAGCAATAGTACCACCCAGACTGGGTGGTGGTACCGCTAGTGCTCAGTGCTGTAGGTGGTGGTACCATCCAACATTGGTGATAGTACCGCTAGTATCCTAAAAATCCAGGGATGAGACTTTTTGGCTCTATTTTTGAACTCATTTGAGGCCTATAAATACCTCACTCATTCTTGCTTAAGATAGTAAGAAAAGAGCTCAAAAAAATTATAATTCTAAGTGTGCAATCTCTATTGAAACAGTTGGGTCCTCCAAGTCATACTACGAGAGTTGTGAGGACTACTTGTAAAAAGAGTTATAAAGGTTTTCTCCTAAACCTGTAAAAAGAAAAAAAAAAGTTATAACAAGAGTGGTTGATCTTTGTCCATTGAAAGAAGATAGTTAGTAAAAGCTGGTGGCCTCGATGGAAGAGGAATCGGGAGTGGACGTAGGTCGTGACGACTGAACCACTATAAATTCGGTATGCATTTCCTTTTATGCTATTACTTTCTAATTTAATTACTCATTCCACTTACTTATACTCTAAGTCAAGCACACTTTCGATATCGGTTTTCATCGAACAAAATTTTTTAAATCATAACTTTTCGAAAGCACTAATTCCCCCCCCCCCCCTCTTAGTGTAGTTACTGTCCTGACAGTTGGTATCGGAGCCAAGTTCTCTCGGTTGGTTTAATACCCAAGAGAGATTAAATGGCTTTTGTCAACAATCAAGAGGGTCATTTTATCACTCGTCTTCCTATGTTCAATGGGATGGACTACATGTATTGGAAAACACGAATAAAGATTTTTTTGATTTCTATAGACTTTGATTTATAGAATATTATCGAATATGATTTTTAAAAATCCTCTAGACCAATGAATGAATGGAATGATCTAGAAAAAAATTTGTTTTCTTTAAATGTTAACGCTATGAATTTTTTATTTTGTACTTTAGAAAAAAATGAGTTTAATTATGTTTCTATATGTGAAACTGCATATGATATTTGACACATACTTGAAGTTACACATGAAGGCGCAAGTAGAGTTAAAGAATCTATGATTAATCTCTTGGTGCATAGTTATAAATTGTTTAGAATGAGGCCAAGCGAAACCATTAGTGACATGTACACCCATTTTTGGATATTGTCAATGATTTGAAAACTCTTTGTAAAAGTTATACTAATCTTGAACTTGTTAATAAAATTTTATGATCTCTTCTAAAAAAATTGAGATCCAAAGGTAACTACTATTCAAGAAGCAAAGGACTTAAACTATTTTCTTTTTAAAGAACTCATAGGATCATTAATGACCTATGAAATAACTTACAAGGCACATGATGAATATAAGAACAATTTTATAAAGAACAGAAAGGATATAACACTTAGAACCAAAGAAGACCACTTGAGCGAAAGCTCAAGTGATGATGATGACTTGGCACTCCTCACAAGAAAATTTAGAAAATTCATAAAAAGTAACAAAACAAATCTTATAAAATAAGACACTAAAAACCAAAATGAACTAAAAAAGGACACAATCATCTACTATGAATGCAAGATGCCAAGGCATATAAAAAATAAATATCTATAACTGAAGAAGAAGATGCTAACACAAAAGAAGAAGAAAGCACTCAAGGCGATTTGGGACGAATCAAGTGCATCAAAAGATGAGGAGCAAGCCAATGAAGATGAGGTAATGAACTATGCTTTGATGACTCTCAATAACAAGGTATGTGACTCAATCGAAACCCATTTATCTTATGATGAATTACTTGATGCTTTTAATGATTTATATGATGATTTTAAAATAGTTGGTAAGAAATATAAATTATTAAAAAAGGATCATGCTTCACTCTCTACTAAATTTAAAAAATTAAAAAATAAGTATGATAATTGCATGTTAACCTCTTGTACTTAATGAGAAGAGTTAGACTCAGTCAAAAAGGAAAATGTGGTATTATAACAAATGTTAGAAAAAATTAAAATTTGAAACAAATTATTAAACATGATCCTTGCTAATAAAGATCATGTACATAGAAAAGAAGAAATCGACTTTGTAAGTAGTAACACTCAAGAAAAGTTGACTATATTTGTTAAAGGACCAACATTATTTGTTTCCCATAAAATTAAATATAATTTTTGTGGTAGATAAAGTCATTATGCCTATAAATGTTCACTTAAAAAATATAGCTCATATAAATTAGTTTGGATTCTTAAAGGAACCATAAATAAATTAATACTAATTGTAAAGATAGGTAGACCTATTCATGAAGGACCCAAAGTTAAATGGGTGCCTAAAGAAAACCTTAATTTCTTGTAGATATGTCTACAATCAAAAGCTAGGAGCAAGAGATGATATCTTGATAGTAGATGATTAAGGCACATGACTGGAGATCCAACACATTTCTCTAAGCTCACTAGCCAAAACGAAGGATATGTCACATTCGGAGACAACAATAAAGGAAAAATTATTAGAAAAAAAATATTGATAATAAATCAAACCTCTTGATTTAAAATATTTTATTAGTAGATGGTTTAAAACATAACTTACTAAGCATTAGTCAATTGTGTGATAAGAGTTATAATATTAAATTCGAATCTAATGCTTGTATTATAGAGATACCACACAAAAATAAATCTATGATTGCCTTAAGGACTAATAATGTGTATACTATTGATCTTGATGATTTTTGTGATAAAACTTACTTTTCGATTTTAAACGATGATGTATGGCTTGGGCATAGGAGATTAGGCCATGTAAGTATGAAATTAATTTCATAAATTATAACTAAAGAACTTATAAGAGGTATGCCTAGAATTAAATTTATCTAAGATAAAGTTTGTGATGCATGCCAACTACGTAAACAAATAAAGAGTAGCTTTAAATCTAAAAATCAAGTACCTTTATATCACTACAATTAATTCATATAGATTTATTTGGACCAATTTATATCACAAGTCTATGAGGTAATAAATATACTTTTGTGATTGTTGATAATTATAGTAGATATACTTGGATATACTTCTTAGCATATAAAAGTAATTATTTTAAATATTTTTCATAGTTTTGCAAACAAGTTCAAAATGAAAAGGGTTTTACGATTTCCTCTATTCATAGTGATCATAGTGGTGAATTTAAAACTCATGATTTTTAATATTTTTATGATTTAAATAGGTATAATTATATTTTCTCTACTCTAAAAAATCCACAACAAAATAGAATTGTTGAGAGAAAAAAATAGGAGCTTACAAGAGATGACAAGAACCATGCTTAATGAACATAGCCAACCCAAATTTTTTAGGTCGAAACCATTAATATGACATGCTATGTCATGAATAGGGTTCTCGTAACTACTATATAAAACTCTTTATGAATTGTGAAACAATAAAAGACCTAACATTTTATATTTTAAAATTTTTGGTTATAAATATTTTATTTTAAATGAAAAGGATGTCTTAGGAAAATTTAGTGCAAAATCCGATGAAGGCATTTTTCTTGGATATTCCTCTATTTCTAAAGTTATCGAGGAATCTATTCATGTTATTTTTAATGAGTTTTTTAAATTTAAGAAAAAATAATTTTGATGATGATTTTATTAGGATCAAAATCGGCACTAAGAGGGGGGGGTGTGAATTAGTGCTTTTGGTAAAAATGTCAGTTTGAAAATTTTTGTTTGATAAAGCCCATAATGGAAATACGTTTAAACTTAAAAATATTCATAAGAGTGCAAGCAAAAGCAATATATAGTTAAATAAGAAAGTAATGAAGGTAAATAATAAGAGAAAAGGGCACACCGGATTTATAGTGGTTTAGTCGTCGTGACCTACGTCCACTCCCGATTCCTCCTCCATTAAGGCTACCAGTTTCCACTATCGATATTCTTTCAATAGGTGAAAATCAACAACCCTCTTACAACTCTTTTCTCCTTTTCACGGGTTTAAAAGATAACCTTTACAAGTCTCTTACCCCTTCCTTAAACTGAAATCAAACTTAGAGAAGATGAGGGGAATTCTCACAAGATTACAATAACGTTTTCTCAAGTTTTTGTTCTAAGTTTTTATATCAACCAGCAGGGATGAGTGGGGTATTTATAGGCCCAAAATGGATTTAAATTTAGAGCTAAAACAATCTCATCCTAGGATTTTAGGGTACTAATGGTATCATTGCTAGTATTGGGTGGTACCATCGCCTACTAGTCTGATAACTAGACGGTACCATCGCCTATTAGTCTAACACTAGGCGGTACCACTGCCCAATCTGATATGACACTAGGTGGTACCACCGCTTGACAAGGCCTTGGAAACTAGGCTATGGCGGTACCACCGCTTAGATAGCTTGGGAGGTCGAGCCTCAAGTGGTGCCACTACCTATGCTAGCTAAGAATCACTGAATGAGCCTTCCTCTTAGACCAAAATATCCCCAACTTAGGCCCATTTAGCTCCTAATTGAGTTAGCATGGTTATACCCGAAACCAACTTAATTAGCCCTTTAAACTACTTTGATCTAGACAAATTATTACAAAGCATGGATCCTTTGTTATCCAGCATATAATTGGTTTATCTGACGCTTCATCCAACCCTTCGATGTATTGTCCTTTTTTTCGACGTATTGCCCAATTACCATGTTGACCTTCTATAACATCTGATCTCCATGGCACAATGTCCGATCCTTCGGCTCGATACTCGAACTCATGGCATCAAGACTTTCTACTAGCACATCGATCGATCCTTCGGCCCGACATCCAATCTTCTAACATGTTCACTTCGGCCCAATGTCCAATTCTTCCTGCTTTAATCGAGTTATCTTTCATTGATCGAAATTAGTCCAACATCACTTAAAATGCACATTAGATCATAACTTCATCAATTGATTTCATCATCAAAATTAGAGATTCAACAATCTCTCCCTATTTGATGATGACAATCAATTGATAACATAGTTTAAACTAAACTTTTCTTATCAATATGCCATATTGAATTAAAACAAACTTTCATTCAAAAAGAATGATAACCTTTGAAACCATGACTTTCACATCATTGCATGAACATAAAAACATCAAATATATCATACCATGCATGATCATTATCATAACTTCTTCTCCTTTGTCATCAACAAAAAGGAGAAGTACAACTATCAAGTTTTTTGAATCATGCAAGTTTTACATCACTATAGAAAATGCAAGCTAGCAAGTTTTAGAAATGTGCAAGTTTAGCAATTTTGCTTCTCTTGAAATGTGCAAGCTAGCAAACTTTGCCTTTCTTTTGAGATGTGTAAGCTAGCAAGTTTTCTCTCCTTGAAAAGTGTAAGCTACCAATTTTGCTTTTCTTTGTGATGCATAAGCTAGTAATTTTTGCTTCATTTGCAATGTGCAAGCTAGCAAGTTTTCTCTCCTTGAAATGTATAAGCTAGCATTTTTATTTTTCTTTGCGATGCATAAGCTAGCAAGACTTTCTCCCCTTTTGTCATTGTCAAAAAGAAAGGGATAATACAATATTATAATTCTTTTCCCTTTACATCAATATTCAAACCATCACATAAAATATATCAAGAAAAATTAATTTATGATGAGGAATATAATTCATGAATATAAGGGAACCTTATGAAATAAATCTCAAGTTGTGAATATCGAAAAAAAATCAGAACTCATTTTGATTAGTGTCTTCCTTAGTAAAAAGAGAGAATTATATGAGAACAAACAATAAGAGATCTTGATTCATAAAAAAAATTCTCAAGTTATACATATCGAGAAATCAAGATCATGATTAGGATAAAAACTACTCTATCGTAAATAGCAAAACGAGACATAGGAGAACAAATAAAAGATCTTAATTCATGCATAAGAATTCTCAAGTCATCAAGATCATGATTCATAAAAAAAAATCTCAAGTTATAATTGAGAAATCAAAAGAAACATAGGAGATAAAATAGCAATGACACCAATCATGATTCATTTAGATAGTAAATAGCAAAAAGAAACATAGGAGATAAAAGATCTTGATTCATATAGAATAAACAAGTTATAAATATCGAGAAATCAAGATAATGATTTGGATAATAACTCATTCAAATTCAAATCATCAAAATAACTTTCATAGTTCAAGAGATTCAAAATATAAATATATTCATCACTAAGGATCTCTAAGATGAAAACTCGATAAGATAGAGATTGAAAAATTTTCAAGAAAAAAGCATTCCTTTTTTTGTTTCAACTTATGTGATTGATTTCATACATGTATGCCCAAGTCTTCCATACAAAATTATTACATCATCGTTTGAAAATGAAAAATAAGTTTCATCACAATCATCAAGATCAATAGTATAACACATTAAAACATCTTCAATCAAAAGTTTGATTTGTTAATAATCATTTTAATTCCAATGATCTTTCTTTTATTATTGTTTGTTGTAGTAATACATTTTTCTTCTTAAGTGAATCTAACTCTTCACACTTAGCACAAGGAGTTGTAATTTTCTCAAAATCACTAGAAAGAGAAGCATGATCCCCCCTTTTTTTTGTATTTTATATTTCTTACTAACTAATTTAAAATCATCAAACAACTCATAAAATGCATCAAGTAATTTCATTGTAAGGTAAAGGGGTTTTGGTTGAGTCACTTACCTCATTGTCGAAAGCCACCAAGGCATAGTTCACTACCTCATCTTTGTTGGTTTGCTCCTCATCTTCAAATGTATTTGTTTCGTCCCATGTCGCCTTGAGTACTTTCTTCTTCTTTTGTACGAGTATCTTCTTCTTCAGTTACGAACATTCGCTTTTGAAGTGCCCCAACCAATTGCATTCATAGCAAGTTATTTTATCATTTTTAAGTTCATTTTTATTCTTAGATTAATGTTTTATGAACTTCTTAAATTTTATTATGAGAAGTTCAAGGTCATCATCATCATCACTTGAGTTTTCTCCCAAGTGGTCTTCTTTTATTCTAAGTGCCTAATCCTTTCTGTTCTCTGGAAGGTTATTCTCTTGTTTATCATATTCGATACAAGTCATTTCATAGGTCATTAAAGACCCGATAAATTCTTCAAGCGAAAAATTTTTCAAGTCCTTTGCTTCTTGTATTGTCGTAACTTTTAGATCATAACTTTTTGGAAGGGATCTTAGTATTTTATTTACAAGTTTAAGGTTAGAAAAATTTTTACCAAGCACTTTTAAACCATTAACGATATCCGTAAAATGGGTGTACATGTCTCAAATGATTTCACTTGGTTTCATTCGAAACAACTCACAATTAAGATTAACTTTAGACTTTTTAATTACACTTGTGCCTTTGTGTGTGACTTCGAATATGTGTCAAATATCATGTGTAGTTTCACATATAGAAACATAATTAAATTTATTTTTGTCTAAAGCACAAAGCAAAGCGTTCATCGCTTTAGCATTCAAAGAAAAAGTCTTCTTTTCCAAATCATTCCATTCGATCATTGGTTTAGAAGACTTTTGAAAATTATTTTCAATGATTTTTCATAAATTAAAATCCATAAAATCCAGAAAAATCCTTATGTGAGTTTTCCAATACATGTAGTCCCTCTCATTGAATATAGGAGGATGAATAATAGAGTAACCCTCTTGAATGCTGGAAAAAGCCATATCTCTTGAGTGTTAAACCAACTGTCATGAACGGTCATCACGCACCCGCAACAACTTCATTCAATGAACCATTCATCACTTTTGCATGCTTGTATAGAGACATAGCAACATGTTTTATCTTGGTTTTATATGTTTTTGCTTGGAAAATGTAAGCAACGATAGTTCGCAGTTCTGCAGTGTGACCGCTCACCGCGTCGGGCTGACATGCCACAAAATGGCTTCGTTTTTGCATGTCATGACTTGTTTTTTGTAAGCCGTAGCTGCATATGAAACATCAGCCATCTCAGCACCTTGGAAACCCCCGAGTGGCATAGGGCTGGATGGGGCGTCAGTATATTGTTCGGTGTTGAACAATCTTGACAAGTTCGCATGTTAACTTGATAAGAACTTTCCTTCGCACCCGGCACCCGGTGAGCAGTTGTTTGTAGATTTGCAACTATTCGTTTTACCTTCTAAAGTCCTTGTTTTCTCCTTCCTCTCTTTTCTCTCTTGCACTCAAAATGCTTAATAAATTGCTTGTAAAGCTTCCCTCTTCGTGAGATGTCGGGACTTGTCCATCACTTATTTTCAATCTGATCAACTTTCTATTTTACAGGTCCTTCAGGACCTATACGAGGTTGCAACTGTTAGGATCAAGAACAGCACTAAGAAGGGGGGGTGAATTAGTGCAACGAAAAATTCTTCGATTTCATAAAATATTTTGTACGATCGATTGAAACCGATTTGGAAAGATAACAACTTAAATGTATGAGAGCGAAAACGTAGTGAAAACAAGAGGAGAAGAAGTAGTTTGCTATGAGATGATTTACAGTTAAAGTAAATTACACAAAAGGAAAAGTAAACCAGAATTTAGAGTGGTTCAGTCAATGTGACCTACATCCACTTTCGGATTCCTCCTCTATCGAGGTCACCGACATCCACTAAAGGCCTTCCTTCAATAGGCGAAGGCCAACCACCTTTTACAGCTCTTTTCTCCTTTTGCCGGGTTTATGAGACAACCCTTACAACTTTCTCTCCTCTTTCTTGGATGGTTACAAGGCTAAGAGAGGGAGAAGGAAAACTCTAGTACTTTTACACCCCAATGATTCAAGATTATAATCACACTTAGGTGCCCTTTTATGCAGAAAAGGGTGGGGTATTTATAGGCCCCAATGGCTTCAAAAATAGAGCTAAAAAGTATCTCATCCCAGATTTCTGGGATACTGGCGATACCATCGCCATTACGGGGCAGTACCATCACTAGCAGCATTAACTATTGGTGGTACCACCACTTGACAGGGGCGGTACCATCGTCCAAAATTCCTGGGAGACCAAGTCTCCCAAGCGGTGCCACTATCGGCCATATTTTCAGGTGCTGAATGGGTTGTTCAATCCGGCCCAATTCAGCCCTGTTAAGGGCCCAGTTGGCCCCTAATTAAGTTAGTCGGATCACCTCCCAATCCTAACTTAATCTGCGATTAAGACAAGTAATTAGTCCGATACATCGATTTCTCTTTCGGTGAACTTCTCGACGAGTCTTCCGGTATACTTCCGGCAAACTCCCGACGAACTCTCGGCTAGTCTTTTGGCGTGCTTCTGGTGATCTCCCGATGAGCTTTCAGTGAGTCTTCCAACGTGCTTCCAATGATCTCACGATGAACTCTCGGCGAGCTCCTGGTATATCATCAAAATCTTTGACTCCGGCCCATCATCTGCTTTATGCCTTACTGCTTTCATAGTTAATCCTGCACACTTATCTCAACACATGGATTAGATCAAATAATTTATCAATTCATTTCATCATCAAAATATGAGATTCAACAATCTCCCCCTTTTTTATGATGACAACTAATTGATGGAGTTAATCTTAACTCCCCCTATCTATATGTCATACTTGAGAAAATATAAACTTGAATTCACAACCTTAAATTCAAGCTTTGATTGAAATTAGAAATATTGTGCATCATCATAATTTCAAGTCATCAAGATATTTAAATGCATAAACACTTCATGCATTTATAGAAAGTCTCAGTATAGACTTTCATCACTACTTGCGTGAGATAATATCATTAGTGCTTGTGGCACTCAAAAGTTAAGAATCCGATATTACATCATGTATGATTAAAAATTCTCAATATTCAATAGAGATCATAATCAACATCAAAGTAAACACGATATTGCATCATTGTATGATAACATGCTCATCATCACAATATCATAGAAATTTTTAGCATCAAAGCACAGAATTTCAGCATTAAAGTAAGTAGCTTTTTAAGTTTACAACATCAAGGTAAACAAAATAGGATTACAACATCAAAGTAAGCAAAATAAAGGAGAGGGATTTCGTCTGCTTCTCCTCCTTTGTCATCATCAAAAAGACAACTATTCAGGTGGTGGTAAGTCAAAATGTCTAAATAAGGTATTGAGTTGTCGATGAATTTACTGCAACTCAGTCAAAATTTGATCTTGGTGTTGTTCGAGTTAATCTTGACATTGTTCAAATTGATCCATCCGAGTCCCTATGTTGTCGATAGATGAGGGAGGTACTTACTCTACTAGAGGTGATGCCTCAAAGGGACCAGTTGGAGGAGATTGATTACCCCTAAAAATTGGTGTTTCAGGTTCTGGTTCTGGTTGGAGGGGATCAATCCTTCTAGACAGTCTAGTCCATATACTATTTTTGAATGTGCATCTCAACCATCGAAGTAGGTTTCTATTTATGATACTAAATCTATCTAGTTTTATAACTTCTTTATCGGGTGAAATAGCAATATCATAGGCATGGAGTAGTCTTGTGATTAAAACACCATATGGAAGCATCATGTCCTTTTTTGATATTTCAATCATGTTTTGTTGGATTAGGTAACCAAAACAATTATTATGTCCCTTCATAATTCAATACATGGTACCTAATTCCATTTGGCTTACTTCATCATGATGATATTATTTTGGGAGAATGATACTTATCAGGATGTGATGAAGTATTTTGGTGCTTAAAGGTAGTAAATGTTCATAGCTTTTTGGAAGAATAGTTAAATTAGGATTATCAAAAATTGTTCCTAATGCATCAACGTAAGTAGTCCCAACCGATTCATCTCATTGTCCTCTAAAATAACACCATCTTTCTTTTACCAGAATTCCTATGATGTTGCAAATTGTGCTATCCGTAATGGGTATATGATGTCCTAAGAGATAGGTAGTTACCCTTTCATTTTCATCTATATGTAAATTATTGTAAAATAGCCTAACAAGTCTAGGGTAGATTGGTTCACTCATTTGAAGGATAAGGAGAATGTCTAAATTAGCAAACCATTGAATATATTCCAAATCACTTAATTCATCTAAATCAACATATTTACCCTTATGAACATGTCTAGACTATATGGATGAAAATTTTAAGGCATATTGATTAGAATCGAAAAGTAGGGAGTCATAATTTTTATCTAATCTCCTCTTCCCTTTGTCCCTAGAGGATCTTCTAGAACCCATGAGACTACAATTATAAAGATAAATAAAGAGCAAGAATAAGTAATACAAAGGGGAAACAATTTGATTTAGAGAATACCTTAGTAGTTAATCCTTCTAGTGCTCTTCAAAAGGTTGTTGGAGATTAATCCTTAATCTAGTAGGAAGTGAGGATTTTTGAGTTGCTAGAGGGAGAGCAAGATGTTCAAGAGGTTTGGTGTTGTTTGGAGTACAGAATGTGTTGGGGTCGATTCTACCGCCGACCCTAACTTGGTGTTTATAAAGGGCAGGTTGCAGGCGGTGGCACCGCTAGCCAGGCAGTGCTACCGCCTGCCACCCATGACCACTGGCGGTGTTACCGCCAACTGGGCGGTGCCACCGCCTACAAGCAGTGAGCACTGCTCACATAGTTGTGTTGTGCTGTCATAGGGTGATTCCAACTTGTAAGATTTTTATTGTTGTGAACCACACAACCTTATTTACATCATCATTTAAAATTCGCATCATAAGAGAAGAAGATTCGTATTAAAGATTGTATGTTCATGATTCATCATATAAAATGCATACCATACTCAAACATTATGTTGAACTCGTATTGAAAAATGCAAACCATAAATTCATGATTCATCACATAAAATTTGTACACAAGCATCATAAAAACTCATATGGAAAAATGCATATGTCTCATTGCACACACTATAAGATCATGATTTAAGTGAGAGATTTTGTAAAAATTGAGAAAATCCAAAAAACCAAATTCAACAAATTCATGCATTCGGACAATTTAACATCCCTAATTCCCTTCTAATGAAATCAAATTGTTCTTCACTTAAGGGTTTTGTAAAGATATCGGTCAATTGATGTTTCGTATCAATAAATTCTAAGATTACATCATGATTATTAACAAGATCTTATATGAAGTGATGTCTAATGTCAATGTGTTTAGTTCTTGAGTGTTGAATAGAATTTTTTGCTAAGTGTATTGCACTAGTATTATCACACTTTATAGGTATGCTTTTCAGGTCAATTCCATAATCCTTTAAAGTGTTTTTTTATCTATATAACTTGAGCACAGTATGCACCTACAGCTATGTACTCAGCTTCGGTTGTAGATAATGCAATCGAGTTTTATTTCTTGGAAGACTAAGAAACGAGTGCGTGTCCTAAAAATTGACACGTTTCGGATGTGATTTTTCTATCTAATCTACATCCAGCAAAATCCGCACCAGCATAACCAAGCAATTCAAAATTCTTAGATTTTGGATACCATAATCCTAGTTTATGAGTTCCTTTGAGGTATCTAAATATCCTTTTAACAGCTTTTAAATGAGATTGCTTAGGGATAGATTGAAATCTAGCACAAAGTCCTACGCTAAACATGATGTCTGGTCTAATTACGGTGAGGTAAAGCAAATTACCTAATAAGCTTTTTGATTAAAGCTTTCTCCACTTTTGTCAATGTCTAACTTGGTAGAGGTACTCATAGGAGTGTTGATTGCTTTTGAACTATCCATCTTAAACCGTTTTAGCAAATCTAATGGATATTTTGTTTGGCTAAGAAAAATACCATTACTAAATTGTTTGATTTGTAAGCCTGAAAAGAAGGTTAGTTCCCCCATTAAGCTTATTTCAAATTCTAGACTCATGCTTTTGGCAAATAATTCACAAAAGGATTCATTTGTAGAACCCAAAATAATATCATCAACATAAATTTGAACAATAAGAAAATTATTTTCAAAATTCTTGATAAACAATGTAGTCTCAACTTTTCCTTTAGAGTAATTATTATGAATTACAAATGACCTAAGTCTCTCATACCAAGCCCTTGGGGCTTATTTCAATCTATAGAGAGCTTTAGTCAATTTAAACACATGATTAGGGAAATCATCATTCTCAAATCTGGGAGGTTGTTCAGTATAAACTTTTTCGAAAATAAAGCTATTAAGAAAAGCACTTTTAACATCCATTTGAATAATTTTAAATTATTACTACTAGCATAGGCAAGGAGCATCCTTATGGCTTCTAATCGAGCCATAGGAGCGAAGGTTTCTTCGTAATCGATACCTTCTTTTTGGTTAAAACCTTTGGCCACTAATCTAGCCTTGTTTCTAACCACGATACTAAATTCATCTTGCTTGTTTCTGAAAACCCATTTAGTACCAATAACTAAATGGTCATTTGGCTTTGGAACAAGCTTCCACACCTCATTTCTCTCAAATTGGTTCAATTCTTCTTGCATTGCAATGACCCATGAATCATCTTTCATGGCCTCATCAATGATTTAGGTTCAATTTGGGAGAGAAAAGCGATGTTGGCATAAAAATTTTTAAGAGAAGAACGAGTTTGAACCCCTTTTGATGTGTCTCCTATAATTAGCTTCTTAGGATAAGCATCTACATACTTTCATTCCTTCGGTAAAGAAGGTTCGGAAGAAGATGCATCCAAGTTGCTAGATGGAGAAGGAGAATCATTTAAATTCAAAGTATCAAAATTAAGATCATTATCAAAATCATTTTTTTTAACTTCAGAAATTTCATTAAAAACAATATGAATAGATTCTTCTATAACTAAAGTTCTTTTATTAAAGATGTGAAAAGCCTTTGAAATAGAAAAATAATCAAGAAAAATTCCTTTATCGGATTTTGCATTAAACTTTCCTAAGGTATCTTTTTCATTCAAAATAAAACATTTACACTTGAAAACTTTAAAATATGAAACATTGGGTTTTTTGTTATTCCACAACTCATAAGGAGTTTTGGAAAGTAATAGTCTTACTAGAACCCTATTCATGACATAGCATGTCGTATTTACAGCTTCGACCCAAAAGAATTTGGGTAGGCTATGTTCGTTTAATATGGTTCTTGTCATTTCTTATAAGTTTCTATTTTTTCTTTCTACTACTTTATTTTGTTGAGGATTTCTCAGAGTAGAGAAATTGTGGTTGTATCCATTAGATTCACAAAAGTCTTGGAAATCATAGTTTTGAAATTCACCACCGTGATCACTTCGAATTGATGAAATCATAAAACCCTTCCCGTTTTGAATAAATTTACAAAACTTAGAAAAATATCTAAAGTTATCATTTTTATGTGCCAAGAAATAAGTCCATGTGTATCTACTATAATCATCCATGATGACAAAAACGTATTTACTACCTCCTAGGCTTAATATAGTAATTGGTCCGAACAAGTCCATATGGATCAATTGCAATGGTCTAGAGGTGCTTATTTGGTTCTTTGGTTTGAAACTACTTTTTATTTATTTTCCTAGTTGACATGCATCACACACATTGTCTTTAATGAACTTAATGTGAGGAATTCCTCTCACAAGTTCTTTAGATGAGATTTGAGAGATTAGTTTCATGCTAATCTCCTATACCAAAGCCAAGCATCGTCATTTAAAATCAAAAAATACATTTTACTACAAAGATCATCAATCTCGATAGTGTATACATTATTTTGTTTTAGGGCAATCATGAATGTGTTTTTGTGTGGTTTTTCAATAATGCAAGCATTAGATTCAAATCTAACGATATATTCTTTCTCATACAATTGACTAATACTCAAAAGGTTATGCTTTAAACCATCAACTAACAATATATCTTCAATAAACAGATTAGATTTGTTACCTATGGTTCATTTGCTAATGATTTTACCCTTGTTGTTGTCTCCGAAGGTGACAT
>LVTN01002875.1:0-10744 GCA_001649415.1 Musa itinerans
TGAAGTAGGAGAATCAAACATTGGGTCGAAGTGGATCATGTCAGAGATCGGGCATCGAGCCGGAAGGATCGGGCATTGCGCAAAGATCGGATGTTGCAAAGGTCAATATGTCGATGGATCGGGTAATATGCTGAAGGAAAGGATGATGCGCCAGAAGTTTGTTCGAAGTGCCGGATGAACCAATGATATGTCGGACAATAAAAGATTCATGATTGTAATCATTTGTCTTAATCGAAGTAGTTTAGGTTTTAATTGAGTTGGTTTTGGGTGTAACCATGCCAACTTAATTAAGGGCCCATTGAGCCTAAATCAGGGCTCAATTGAGCCAATTGAAAGGCCAATTCAATGACCTGAACTTGGGTCAGGCGATGGCACCACCAAACCAGGTGGTGGAATCGTCTGTGAGCTGGAAAGTACGGAATGTATATTTCCGAAAGACCCAACGATGGTACCGCTAGTGCCAGGCCGGTAGTACCGCCCAAACTGGCGGTGGTATCGCCCATACTAGCGGTAGTATCGCCAGAACACAGTCTTCTAGGCTGTGTCAAGCGGTGATATCGCCAGTGCTCAGTGTGGCAGGCGGTACCACCGCCTAGCACTGGCGGTAGTGACGCTAGTACCCCGAAAACCCAGGGATGAGATTTTTTGGCTCTATTTTTTAAGCCATTTGGGGCCTATAAATACCCCACTCATTCTTGCTTGAGATAGCAAAAAGAAAGCACGAAAAACTTGTGATTCTAAGTGTGTAACTCTGTTGAAAGTGTTGAGTTCCTTCCTCTTTAAGCTTCTAAATCATTCTAAGGGAGTTATGAGGATTACTTGTAAAAGAGAGTTGTAAAGATTCTCTTTTAAACCTGTGAAAAGGAGAAAAGAGTTGTAACAATGATAGTTGATCTTCACCTATTGAAAAGAAGATCGTTAGTAAAAGCCGGTGGCCTCGATGGATGAGGAATCGGGAGTGGATGAAGGTCGCAACAACCGAACCACTATAAATTCGGTGTGCATTTCCTTTTGTGCTATTTATTGCTATTGCTTACTGATTTAATTGTTTACTATACTTACTCATATTCTACATTAAACACATTTCTAATACCGGCTTCATTGAATGAATTTTCGTATCGTTTTTCCATTTCGATAGCACTAATTCACCCCACCACCCCCTCTCTTAGTGGCTTTACGATCCTAACACATGACATATGCTCTTAGCATATCCTCTAATATCTGAATGATTCATTCTAATTGACCATCTGTTTGAGGATAAAAAGCAATGCTAAAAGCTAACTCTGTCCCTAGTGCTTATCTAAAATCTTGATATGAATCTAGAGTCTTTATCTAACACAATGGACATCGACACACCATGGAATCTAATTATCGTCTAAGTATATAATTGAGCATATTGATCCATTGAATAGTTAGCACGAATAGATAGCAAGTGGGCTATTTTGGTCAATCTATCCATAATGTCCCAAATTCCTTCATGTCCCTTATGGTCTTAGGTAACTCCTAATAAAATCCATGCTGACCTCTTCCTTTTTCCATGGGGGTATTTACAATGCCCTCAAGGTACCTATAGGCCTCTGTAATTCGATTTTGATTTGTTAACATGTCAGGCACTTCTCAACAAATTAGATCGCATCCCTCTTCATTCTTGGCTACCAATAGTGCTCTTCTAGATCCTTATACATTTTGGATGTTCCAGGATGCAGTGAGCATAGAGATGAGTGTCTGTATTAAAATTTTATGCTTTATGCTTCTAGTATACAATCTATCTCGAAATCTGATTACCCCTTCATCAATAGGAAAATCGTTTCTTTTTTTATCTCAATATTAGATTTCAATCGGTTTAAACAAGGGTCGTTAACTTGTAACTCTTTAATTTTCCCCAAAAGGGTTGGCTGTAGTGACAACGTTGCTAATCTCCCATTTAAACTTAGGATCATCTCAGATTCAAATTTTTGTATTTCAATATAGAGGTCTTTGAACCATTGATAAAACAACTAAATTGACTGACTTTCTACTCAATGCATCAGTAACTACATTCGCTTTCGTAGGATGGTAATTGATCATACAATTATGATCTTTTATACACTCCAATCATCTCCTCTATCTCATATTTAGATCTTTTTTAGTAAAGAAATATTTTAAACTCTTATGATCTGTGTATATTATACATTTCTCCCTATCAAGATAATGTGCCTAAATTTTTAGGGCAAACACCACCATTGCCAATTTTAAATCATGGGTTAGGATAGTTCTCATAATGTTTTAGTTGTCTTAAGACATAAGCTACTCCACCATTCTGCATCAAAACACCTCCTATATCATTTTTTGATGTGTCACTATACATCATAAACCCTCTTGATCCAGATGGTACTACAAGAATTGGAGCTAAAGTCAATCTCCTTTTCAGTTCTTGGAAACTATTTTTACAAGCCTTAGTCCATTCAAATTTAATATTTTTTCTTATTAATGGGGTGAAAGGTGATGCTATCTTAGAGAATCTTTACACAAAACATATGTAATAACCTACCATCCCAAGAAAACTCATTACCTCCGTTATAGTAGTCGGCTTAGGCTAGTTACTAATTGCTTCCAGCCTTCCACCTTAGTTAGATCGACTGAGATCCCTTCCTTGGAAACAGGTTCAGTGTCCGACATTAAGTCTATGACGAATTCAATCTTTCTATCCGGTGATAATCTAGGGAGGTCCTTCGGAAACACCTGAAGGAATTCGCTCACAACTAGCACATCTTTTGCTTTGAATGTTAGTTCCACTCTAGTGTCAATCACATTTGCTAGATATCTTGTGCATCCACCATTTAAAAGTCCTTGCTTTCATTGTCGAGATAAAAGTGATTGATGTCTTTTCTTCAAAACTAGTAAATATAAACTTTGTTGATCTTGGAGGTGGAAATGCTATCAACTTCTTGTTATAGTCAATGAAAGCATGATGTTTACACAATGAGTCTATGCCTAGTATCACATCAAAATCTTGTATGTTCAATATTATCATTTTTGTAATTAATTCTTTGTTGACAATCTGAATTGGACAAGATCCTAAACCCTGACCTGAATACATTATATCCCGTAAAACAACTATACAATACATCACATCCAGTGCTTTAGATGATTTGCCTAGTTTCTCCACACAAGCTACGGATGCAAAAGAATGCGTGATGCCCGAATCAATTAATTGCATATAAGGAAATACTATAAATAAATCTCACCTGAGATTACTGATAGGCTAACCTTTGCTTTTGTCTTGGTCATCACAGAGACTCTGCCCGGTACTCTTTTCTGTTCTAGTGAGATTGTTATGTAGTTCCTTGCTAAATGTACTGGCTTTCCACACCAAAAACATAGCCCTTTACCTTTAAGGCATTCCCCTATATAATGCTTCCCACATTCAGGACAAATGGGTCTTTGCGCCTGAGTTGGCTAAGAAGACAGAGACGTCTGACCCACATTTCCTTGTGTAGGGCGTTTGGGTTGCCCATGTTGTTGTCCTTGACCTAGGTGTCATTTTATTTTGTTACCTAGAATCTGTTGTGGGTGCCTATTATAAAAAATAATACCCTTCCTTGGCATATCTTGATTGCGACACATCTGTTGGGCTTGAAAAATTCTTTGCTCAGCCTCCTTTGCCTCCAAGGCCTTTTTCGCTGCTAGGGAATAGGGAATATCTAGGGCATTCATCGTCATCTTCACATCCCGATAAATTTCTATCTCGAGTCATTGTAGAAATTGACCCACTCTCAAGGCATTAGTGCTAACCATATAGGGTCCAAATTGAGATAACTCCTTAGACCCTCACTGACTGACCTTCTTGTTTGAGGTTAACAAATTATGTCATTTTGGCTGATCAGTGGGCTGCACTAAAATAATTTTGATAAAAGATCTCATTGAATCTTTCCTAGGTCATTTGTTCAGCATTTATAGTTCCCCTTCTTGCATCCCACCAGTGACGAGCATCTTTTCGTAGCATATAAGTTTCACAAATAACTTTATCTTCATATGGAATCCTTGCATACTCAAAGATTCCCTCAATATTTCTTATCCACTCCTTGGTCATTAGTGGATTTGTATCACCTTCAAAATTTGGTAATCCCTCTCACTTGCTAATTCTATAACATCATGTTCTTAACCTGCTACTGACATCGCCTTCTGTCCTTGGACCAATAATTGCTCCAGTTGTTTAGATTGTCTCTCCACAAACTCTGTTAGCCTATTAATCACCATATCTCTTTAATCTCCCTGTGTAGATGTCTCTCTACCATCAGGAGTCTCCTCTTGAACATTATCAGAGATACTGGCTTGTCCTCTAATTCTAGTAATATCTTCTTGATTAATCCCAAACTGTTCACACCCTAGCTGTCAAGTATAAGAGCATCAAATAATAATAAGAAAATCAATGCAACTTAGTTATTAAAACTTACATAATAGTTGAGTAGTTTATCCCATGCTTTTATAGATACAGATAGTCTATAGGACTTATGACCTAGGCTCTAATACCACACCTAAGAACAAGAGCAGTGGTCATTCTCATTTTGATGTCAACAAAGGCTTTGGTAGCAGCCAGGATCCAATAAAACTCACCCTTCTTTAGGCAATCAGTGACAAGTGCCATTATAGAACTAAACTCTAATAAATCTCTTATAGAAAGAGACTAATCTATGGAAACTTTGAACCTCAGAAAGGGTTTTGGCTCAGGCCACTTTAAAATGATATAGATCTTTTTAGATCAATGGCAATACCTTGGGCAGAAATAATGAAGCCTAGGAATAAGACATGGGTTTGCATGAACGAACACTTTCAAATTGACATAGAACTTAGCAACTCAAAGGGTAGCAAGAACCTTTGGTTTTACTAAAGATCAAGATGTCGTCAAAAACTCAAAGTAGACTATAACAAATTTGTTTATGTAGGGTTGTAAAACTTGGTTCATGAAGCGCATAAAAGTGCTTGGGGCATTAGATAGACTAAAGTGCATGACAAACCATTTGTATAGGCCATCTTGAGTTTTGAATATTGTTTTCCATTCATCACTAAGTCTAATATGTATCTAGTAGTATTCGCTTCTTAGGTCAAGTTTCGGAAGCCAATTAAATCCAACAAGAAGGTCTAGCATATCCTCAAGTTAAGGAATCGGGAAGCAATATTTGATTATTATTTTGTTGATCACTCGACTATTGACACAACGTCCAAGACCCATTTTTCTTAGGGGGGTTAGCAAGGCAAGGACAGAGGTTGTGTCACACAAATCCCTTGGCCAAAAGTTTTTTTAACTTGCTTATTTAACTTAGCTCTCTCCTTAAGATTCATCCATAGAGATTTGGGAGTTGCGATCTTGGGATAAGGTCAATGACATGTTGGATTTCACGTTAGGGTGGCAACTCACTAGGTAATTTCGAGGGTATGACATCAGAGAATTCATCTAAGAAGGGTTTAACCACAAGAGTTTAGGTCAGGAATAGTGCAAGTGTTGGGAATTTCTCTAATAATGATGGCCACACAAAATTTGTTGTCTAGGCTCTCTATTTCAAAAGATTAAGGATCTAGTAAGTGGAGTCCCTTAGTGGTTGGGGCTAGTGGAAGAAACTTGGGAGTTCCTGATTTGTCCGTTTCTAATAGTTTTGCTTGTTGCAAGATTATTTTTTTGCCTTTGTATGAAAAGATGTAGGTGTTTTCTCTTCCATGATTGGTAACATTAAGGTTATACAACCAAGACCAACCTAAAAGAATATGGGCAATGTCCATTAGTAGAACGTTACAGTAAATCTCATCTTGGTAATCGCCTATTTTGATTGGTACCAAACATCTCTCAATCATAAGTAAAGTAGTTTTGTCAACCCAAGTTACTTTGAATAGGGTCGGATATGATTTTACCTTAAGGTTTAGTCTCTCGATAGCAGATTTTGAGACCACGTTCATAGTGCTACCCCCATATATAACTTGCAAGTTCTTTCCTCGCTTCAGATAAAAGTATGGAAGATACTTGTCCTCTTTCATTCATTGAAATCACTAGCAATAAAGAGAATAATGTAGACAACATTAACATGGACATCTTCAATTTCTAGTTTATTTTTGTCACTTGAGTAGTTTTTGAGTTCAACTACTTAGTCTACTTCCTTAATTTGATCTTTTGGTTCTTGTTTTAAGGTAAGGGTACATTGAGGACAATGAGAGGCAATGTGACCTCTATTATGGCAATAATGATATTGGATTGAAGACGAACTAGTTTGAGAATCAATGGTTGAATGAGTTGGACGATTTATGGTTGGGTCAAGATTGTTGCTAATCGTGGAGATTTTTGACTTAACAGAGCTACTATTTGGGGTAGATTAGGAAATCGTTCTATTGTCAAGAGATTGAGAAGATGTTTGACAAATTGGATAAAGTTTAATGTACTTCTCAATCTCAAGGGCTCATCAGGAAGCTTCCTCCATAGTGTCGAGGAAACTAAGGGAGACTTCCCGTTGGACGTCAAACCTTTAACCTATTAACAAGTCTTCGGACTATGATGATTTGATCCTCCTCTATTTCACACCTAGATAAAAGTTTCTTAAATTGGGCTAAATACTCTATCATGCTAAAATTCAATTGTTTAAGGTTCAACAATTATTCAATCAGTTAGCACTAAAAGTAAGTTGGCAAATATTTTTCGTTAAAGTTTTTGTTTCATGACTTCCCATTGAGTGATGGGAGGCTCTCGACGGTGCTCGAGGCTATGTTGGACATGTTACTAATATTTCCTAGCGGACCCTACCAATTTTAGTTTTGCAAATTGTACATATTCAATATCAATCGTTCTATACTACTCATAGTCTTCCATGTTATCTAATCAGTCAACAAACACATTTGGGTCAAACATGTCATCAATGCCCGGTACATCTACTTTGACTCTTTTAGCCATTTCTTCCTGATTATTAGTAAACCAAACTTATTAGCCCATTACTTAAGTTTGTGGATTTCTAGTAGATTTTAGGAATTCATCGTTAAGGTTAAAAGCTTGGTCATCAGGAATTGTTGTAGCATAATTGTGAATAGGTGCCCTTATAGGTAGACCTAGGATTCGTTTAAAGTGAAGCTTAGGGAGTAGGCAAAATTCCTTAAAATGAACCTGTAGATTGTGAAGAATGGACATGTTGCCTAACCGACTCACTAGCCTCATTCATGGGTTGTTTTTTAAGGTGTTGGAGAGCTCTTAAGACTTGAGTCATTTGGTCACATAACTGGTGCAACATTATATCATGATTTGCTAGCTTGGTTCTAAGGGTGTCTACCTCGCTTTATTGTTTTAGGGATTCATCAGGATTGGTTTGGTTTTTTACCTCCCTTAGTCATGATTCTAATCAATGTCTGCCATACCAAATCGTACCGTCCGGTACGGGCGGTATGTACCAGTCTGACAGGTTACTGGTACGGGGACCGCCCGCTACCGGGTGGTACGCCCCAAAACCCCCGTATCGGGCGATATAGGGCAAAATCGGGCGGTAACGGTCGAAATTTCGACCGTTACCGCTCGGCACCACTCGGTACCGCCCGGTACCACTCGGTAACGGTCGAAATCGATCGTTACCGCACTGTAGCAGTGCTACAGTGTTCCAACGGTCAATTTGACTGTTGGAGCTTATTCTCCTCCTATTTAAACCATTCTTCTCTCCCCTATTTCATTATACTCTCTTAAACTCTCTCTTAGACTTTCTTTTTCTCTCCTAAACTTTATAAAACAACGATTTGTAAATTTAATCAAGGCTAATTTAAGAAGATTAAGAGGAAGAACTTTCTAATCAAGAGGTATGTATTCGTTTTCTTTAATTAGAGAGTAATTAAGATATGTAAGATTATGATTAGTGTGTTTCATCATGAATAATATTTATGAATAATATTTATGATAGTAAAATAAGTTTAATTAAGTTTTATTAAAGTTATTTAATGCTGTGATTAGTCATTCTAATGATGATTTAATCGAAATTTGTTCGATTTTATACCAATTCAATGTCTTTAATACCTATTAGGGTATTTGTCATGTTTATAGTGGTGAAAGAGAAGTAATTAGTGAAAAATTAGCTATATTAATCGTATAATTAGTGTATCTAATGATTTTAATTCTTCTTTTATGCATGTAACATATTTATGATGATAAAATATGATTAGTTATGTTTTAATAAAATTACTTAATGTTGGGATTAGTGATTTATAATCGATATTTGGTCAATTTAATATGTTTATACTTTATAGTTTATTTGATTTAAATTTGGTAGGATTATGGCATCAAAGGAACAGCCACATAATGATGCATGGGTTCATGCCCGAAAGCTAGATGGAAACCGTCGTCATTGGCAATGTATTTATTGTGACTACATTGGCAAGGGTGGAGGAATAACTCGAGTGAAAATGCATTTGGCTGGTGGGTATCCTGATGTTGCAAAATGCAAGAGTGTTCCAACGGAGATCCGTAAATTATTTCAAAGCAAGCTTAAACAAGCAAAGGAAGATACATTAAAACAAAATGCAAGAGTTGAGGAAGAATATCATAGGGCTACACAGGAACCAGTTTATGATCAGTATGAGGGTTGCGGCGATGAAGTTTACCTAATTTAAATTGATTTTGCTAAACTTATACTATTACTATATTTATTTTTAACTTGAAAACCCTATCCTAACTTTTTTTCTAATTTTCAGGTATTTTCGGAGGGTTAAATCGGTGAAATAAGGTGTACCGCTCGGTACACCTCGGTATATCGCTCGGTACATCGTACCGTACCGTACCGAGCCCGAGTCGAAATGCCGGTACGGTACGGTATGGTACGGCAAACCTTGATTCTAATTCTATCGATAATTTGCCTTTTAGTAATGAGGTTGTTAATTGTTGCAATGCACAATGTAGAAATGTAATGTTTCAAATGGTTCACTTTTTTTTTTCTCAATTATTATTATTATTTTTTGATAACTTTCAAGGGTTTAAAATTTAGTGATATTGTAGTTATCACTAAAGGGGAGAGAGAGGGTGATAAATAAAAAAAGAAAAAAACGAGGGAGAAGTTTTCAAAAAAATTACCAGGCACCAAGAATTAAGTGGTCCACCAATTTCGTAGGGACAGTTGCCCCAAAGTCTAACTCGACACGCAAGGTATTGACGTTGGAGGTGCAAGGATCCTCGAGTGTTGATCGAAGCTTTTGCTGCTAGTTGGAACCCAATGGAGTACAGGTAGGTTTCTTGATGGCTCTTACACCAAACTGATGTAGAACATAATAGAGAGAAGAGAGAAGTAGAGAGAAAGCAAGAGAAGAGTGTAAGAGAATAGAAGAGAGAAAATGCAAGCATTTTTTTTCATTCAAATCTGAAGTGTTTGATCCATTGACAAGCCTCAATATTGATAGGGGTTTAGGAGCTTTGATACAATCAATGTAGGCAATAACTTTTAAGAATAATCTCATTTTTTTCATTCAAATCTGAAGTGTTTGATCTATTGACAAGCCTCAATATTGATAGGGGTTTAGGAGCTTTGATACAATCAATGTAGGCAATAACTTCTAAGAATAATCTCCTAGGAAATATGTATGCCTTTTAGAATTCTAGAATGTGGCTTTCAGAATACCTAAATAGTAAATGAGTATACTTAATACAAAAGTGCACTTGATACAAAAGGAGTCCCTAGGTTAGCACCTAGAAAGACCAAAAGGCTTCAATTTATAACACAACTTTTAGATATTCTAGGCCAACTAATTGATAACTTTTTGTTGATTTCTTTGCCTAGAATAAACTTTTCTGAAATTCTTTATAAATCTAGATGGTTCTCCATTAGAAAGAAAAAAGTAGCAGAGGGAAAAAGAAGGGGAGAGAAGAGTAGACAGATTTTACAAAAAGAGGAGACAGCCAATGGTGAAAAATAGATGGCAAAAAGTTGGTATAATTGCTAGGACAGAATGTATTTGATCTGCATCAAGTTGGTATTTGGTATGAGAGAGAAGGGTAATTTGGGTTTGGTTTCGACACTGGAGGGGAAAGGGAGGCAAGCCCCTCATTGCCCTCATGGCATGTTGCTTTCCTTTGTTTTGCCTTCTAGATTGGGGGGGTTAGGTTGCCCAAGTCAGTCCAGGCAGGTGCTTGAGATGCCCAGCACCTCGACTTACGTGTTACCTAGGCTCCTCTTGCACAACCCATTGAGGTGCTTGGACTTGTCTTGTATCGCTCGAGTGACTAGGTGACCACTGAAGAGTCTCTTGATGGTACTAACCAGAATATCAATTAGTCAACCATTGAACTACTACAAATGAATCCCTAATTCACCATTGGACCTCGTAGATCATCTAGCACTAACCTAGAAGAGGTGCTAGTTCTATTTTGCCTTTTTAAAACTAGGGGCGCAAATACGTGGGCGCCGATGGTAAAGTAAAACTAGTGGCGCGAAACAAAGGCGCTGACGCTAGATTCCAAATTATGCACGGCTCCCCGAGGCTCAGTGCAAAAGATGGTGTACTTCAATTCTTGCTTTTGGTCTGCCCAATCTCTAAAAGCTGAAGTTGTCCATTCTGTGGGGAGGCTAGGTATGAAGAACTAGAAAGAAACTTACAGACTCTGATTTATGACTTGGAACTCGAAATAGAACTTCAGATTTTTTCTGTGTCCTGCAATGAGTTGAACTAAGGCTTATATAGAAAAACTGAGGCAGAGGGTCGGGTGATCATTGGCCCCCATCGACACCCTTTGTCAGAGTTTTCTATTTTGCCTTTTTAAAAC
>LVTN01002876.1:6292-16876 GCA_001649415.1 Musa itinerans
ATTTAAAGCTCGGTAGTCGATGCACATTCGCCAAGTTCTGTCCTTCTTGTGTACAAGTAGCACCGGTGAGGCATAGGGGCTGCAACTTGGCCGAATAACTCCTGTTTCGAGCATCTTTTTTACAATCCTTTCTATTTCATCCTTCTGGAGATGTAGATACCGATATGACCGAGTATTTGCTGGAGGTTTGCTTGGAAGAATCGTTATATAATGATCATACCGACGGGTAAGAGGTAGGTTGCGCGGTTCATCAAATATATCTGAAAATTCAATAAAGGAAGTATATTTGGATCTTCAAATTCTATTGGCTCTCCCTTAGTTTGCTACTCAAGTTGTACCAAAAAGCCGTTGTATGCTTTATGCAAAACCTTCTCCATTTGTTGTGTGTAAATCATCGTTACGTCGCCCCCACGTTTCCCATGCAGTATCACCTGTTTCCCCTTACTATAAAATTTCATAATTAGTTTCATAAAATTCCAGAAAACACCACCTAATGTCATCAACCATTCAATTCTGAGCATGGCCTCATGATCATCAAGAGGGAGGAGGAAGAAATATGCAATTATCTCTTGGTCTTGCAGCAATAGTTTCCCCCGTGGGCACCTATGATCATACTTCAAAATCCATCCGTCGGCGACTTTAACATCAAACCTGCTGCAATTCTCGATAGGTAAAGCCATCCGGAAAGCAACCTTACTGTTTAGGAAGTTATTAGTGCTGCCCATATCGACGAGAACATCACTTGAGTTATCACTCAATTGGTATTCTATTGTTCGACATGCTAAATCCTTCCTGTTCTTTGGAAGGTAGTTCTCATGTTTATTTTGTGCCATATAACTTATTTCATAGGTCATTAAAGACCTGATAAGTTCTTCAAATGGAAAATAGTTCAAATCCTTGACCTCTTGAATGGCCGTTACTTTAGGGTCCCAACTCTTTAGAAGGGATCTCAATATTTTGTTAACGAGTTCAAAGTTAGAAAAATTTTACCAAGTGCTTTTAGACCATTGACAACATCCGTAAACCAGATGTATATGTCTCCAATGGTCTCACTTGGTTCCATCCGAAACAATTCAAATCATGCATCAAAAAATTAGTTTTTGAATCCTTAACTTTACTAGTGCCTTCGTGTGTGATTTCAAGTGTATGCCAAATGTTGAAAGCCGTTTCACAAATAGAGACTCGATTGAATTTAGTTTTATCTAAAGTGCAAAACAAGGTATTCATAGCCTCTGCATTTAAAAAAAAAGTCTTATTCTCTAAATCATTCCAATCGTTCATTAGAAGAGAAGACTTTTGAAATCTATTTTCAATAATATTCTATAAATCAATGTTTAAGGAAAGTAGAAAAATTCTCATCTGAGTTTTCCAATAAGTGTAGTCCATCCTATTGAACATTGGAGGACAAACGATAGAAGAGCCCTCTTGAAAGCTGAAAAGAGTCATTTCTCTTGGGTGTTAAACCAAGCGAGAAATACCGTGACTCTGATACTAACTGTTAGGATCGAGTCGGCACTAAGAGGGGGGGGGGTAAATTAGTGCAGAGGATAAAAATATCATTAGTTCGAAATTTCTTCATTTCGATTAAACCCGTTTCGAAAAGATATTAAACTTTAAAGCACTCATAAGAGTGTAGTGAGAAAGTAAAGTAAGTAAGGAAGTTTGCAGTAATGTAAATTGCATAAGTAAAAATGCAAACCAGATTTTTATAGTGGTTCGGTCGTCGTGACCTACATCCACTCCACCGATTCCTCTTCCATTGAGGCCACCGGTATCTACTAACGGTCTTCCTTCAATAGGCGAAGATCAACCACCTTCTTACAACTCTATTCTCCTTTTGACAAGCTCAAGAGAGAACTTTTACAAGTTTCACACCTCTCTTAGAATGAACTCTAAACTCTAAGAGGTGGAGGGGAACACACAACACATTTTCAACTCTTTTTCGTCAAGGATTCTTTCCCCCTTCCTACCCAATTCTTGCTACTTCATGCAGAAATTGTTGGGTTATTTGTAAACCCCAATTGGCTTTAAAAATGGAGCCAAAAAAGGTCTCATCCTGGGTTTCCCGGGTCCTAGCAGTACCACCGCTTGCAGCACTGACACTGGGTGGTACCATTGCCTAGTTTGGTGGTACCACTACCTAACAGTCTCTCGGAGACTGAGTCTAGGTGGTACCACCACCTGACAAAGTCTCAGGGACTGTGCCATGATGGTTCCTCCTATTGCGTCACTGTTTGAGCTTTTCACTTGGCCCAACACAGCCCAAACTTGGGCCCAATTGGCCCCTAATTGAGTTGGCCCAATTACAACTCAATTATGTGCTAACTATGAATTTTAAGGCATACACTAAGCAAATCAAGTCTGGTTAGTCTAGGTTTCTTCCAACGAGCTTCCGGCGAACTTTTGATGATCTCTCGATAATGTTCTAGTGGACTCTCAATAAGCTCCAGGATTTCACAATGATCTTCTTGGCGAGTTCTGATGAGCTTCTTTGGCAAGCTCCTGGACTTTTTGGTCAATTCTGGCAGAACTTCCGATGAACGTTTGGACTTCCGATAAAGTCTCGAACTCCCAACGAAATCTCGTTCTTGACTCCAAGACTTCATTTTACTTTATGCCATGATCACTATCATAGTTAATTCTACATATTTAAAACATACTTCAATCTAGATAATTATTATAAAGCTTGAATCAAATGTTCTCCGGCATGTTATTGGTTCATCGATGCTTCATCTGAATCTGCGGTGCATTATCCTTTCTTGCAGCCTATTGCCTAATCAGCTAGTTGACCTCCGCAATTCTGATTTCCTTTATGCAATTTCCACTCTTCTTGGCCCAATAATAGAACTCATGGCCCGAAGCCTTTTGCTAATATGTCGATCGATCCTCTGGCTCGACGTATAATCTTCTAACATGTTTTACTTCGGCCCAACATGATATTCTTGCTTTTAATTATCTCTCCCTGATCGAAGCTTCATGCGTCAGTCAAAATGTAGATCAAATCATAAACACTATCAATTGGTTTCATCATCAAAATTCGAGATTCAACTAGTACCCCCAAGACATGGGATGAGACTAGTTTTAGCACTAAGTTTAAATCCATTTGGGGCCTATAAATACCCCTCTCATCCTTGCTCAGCATACATAAGAACTTAGAACAAAAATAGGGGAAAACTCTATTATAATCTTGTAAGAGTTCTTCTCCTCTAGTCTAAGAGTTGATTTATGTTAAAAAGAGGAGTGAGTGGGGTTGTAAAAATTCTCTCCTGAGCTTGTCAAAAGAAGAATAGAGTTGTAAGGGTAGTTGGTCTTCACCCATCGAAGGAAGACTATTAGTGGATGCCAGTGGCCTTGATGGAAGAGGAATCGGGAGTGGATGTAGGTCACGACGACCGATCCAGTAAAAACTTAGTTTGCATTTACTTTAAGCTTTTTACTTTCATTGCAAACTACTTTACTTATTCACTATGCTTACGAATGCTTTCAATTTAACATCTTTCAAATATCGATTTTCATCGAATAAGGATTTTTTAATTGATGAAAAGTTTTACGTAAGCACTAATTCAGAGTGCCGACTCGATCCTACCAGTTGGATCATAGTCACGTTTTTTCTTATTTGGTTTAACAACCAATAAAAATAGCTCTTTTCGACTTTCAAGAGGGTCACTCTATCATTCGTCTTCCTATATTCAATGGGACGGACAATACATATTGAAAAACTCGAATGAGAGTTTTCTTACTTTCTTTGAGCTTTGATTTATGGAATATTGTTGAACATAGTTTTTATACGCCTTCTAAATCTATGAATGAATGGAGTGATTTTGAGAAATAATTATTTTCTATGAATGCCAAAGCTATGAATGCTTTGTTTTGTGCTTTGGATAAAAATGAATTCAATCGAGTTTCTATTTGCGAAACAGCTCATAGGATTTGTCACACTCTTGAAATCATACATGAAGGCACTAGTAGAGTTAATGATTCGAAAAATGATCTTTTGATGAATGATTTTAAATTATTTCGAATGAAGCCAAGCGAAACTATTATTGATATGTACACCCGTTTTATGGATGTCATTAATAGTTTAAAAGTACTTGGTAAAAGTTTTTTTAACCTTAAACTTGTAAACAAAATTTTATAATCTCTTCCTAAAAATTAAGATCCTAAAGTAATGGCTATTCAAGAATCAAAGAACTTGAACCATTTTCCGATTGAAGAACTTATTGGGTCTTTGATGACCTATGAAATGATGTGCAAGGCACATGATGAACTTGATAAACATCAGAATAACCTTCCAAAGAACAGGAAGGATTTGGCACTTAGAACTTAAGAAGATCACTCGAGCGAAAGCTCAAGTAATGATGACTTTGAACTCTTAATAATAAAGCTTAAAAAGTTCATGAAACATGAATCAAAGAATAAAAATAAACTTAAAAAGAACACAACTACTTGCTATGAACACAAGAAGCTAGGGCACTCCAAAGATGAGTATATAAAACTGAAGAAGAAGTTATCAAAGAAGGAAGCACTCAAGGACGAATCAAGCGCATCCGAAGACGAGGAGCAAACCAACAAAGATAAAGTGGCCTTTCATAATGAGGTATGTCACTCACCCGAAATGTACTTACTTTACCATGAAATTACTTAGGCCTTTCATGCTTTGATGAATTAGTTTTAAAAATATATATTTTTTATCATGACAATTACATGTTTTATGATAAAGGAATAAAAATGTTAAAATTAAATGTAATGCTTGTACACCAAATAAGATTAATTCTATGCATATTTTAAGAAGCAATAATGTGTATCTTCATGATTTTCATATTGCTTTTCGATTATAAACGATGATGCATGGCTTTTGTATGCAAGACTATGTATGAAGAGTTAGATTCACTTAATCATTTTGAAAATGCATTACTACAAAAAAAATAAAATGATTTTGATTGAAAATGCTTAATGATTTTTTGTAGTAATAATGATTTTTGTGATTTATGGTTTATTGGTCTTGATGATTTCTATGATGAAATTTGCTCTTTCAGTTTTAAACGATAATGCATATTTTGATTTGGTGTAAAAAAATTGGGCATGCTTATATGAAATCAAATCACTTAAATTAAAACAAAAATTGGAGAATGCATGTTTCTTGAAAATATCTCTGAAGCTTTTCAATTTATGTTATCTCTTGAATTAATAAAAGTGATTTTGAAGATAAGTTTGGAGTTGACAAATTGAATTTAAATGAAAATTTTCCAACTGAATCATGAACTTTCTTTTGATTTCTCTACTTGAGCTACCTTTTATGAGAATCAAAATATTTTCTATCTTTGATAATTCCTTCTTACCATTTCCTAAAGAAGAGACTTATGCAAACAAACTATGACCATAATAATGGTTTGTAATTGTTTGAAATTGTGCATGTTATACATTGAAGACTTGAAACCATGTTTTGCTATTATGCTTACCTAAGTAATATTAATTTGAAAATTTATTGATTTGGTATCATGCCTAAAGTGATAATGATGATGACTTTTCTTACAAGAAAATTTTATGGATTGAGATTCATAATCTTGATTTTTTAATATTTGATACTTGAGATCTTTCTATGAATCAAGATCTTGTTTTTGAACTCCCATGTTTCTTTTTGCTATTTACTAAAAAGGAGAATTATTTAAATGAATCATGATTTTTCTTATGAATTCTTGGAATTATAACATGAGATTTTTTTTGAATCAAGATCATTTACTACGATTCTTCTTTTCATTATTTGAGTCTTACAAAAAGAATCATAATTTTTCTCTTGATTTTTTGATATTCACAATTTATAATTTGGTTCATGACTCCCTTGTATTCATGAAGTGTATATCTCATCACCCAATTATTATTTTTTTATATTCTTCATGTGATGATATGAAATTATGCATGAAATACTCATGATATTATGTTAATGCATACAAATGAGAAGTTATGATCATGCATGGCAGGATTTAATATAATTTGATATTTTAATACCATCATAATTTGAAATATTTATGATTTAGAATGATGCATGCAATACTTGATTTTTTTATGAAATGATGTGAAAGTCAACTATCATTTTCTGAAATGATATCTTATTTCAATATGTAATATTGAAATAAGATTGATACTTTATCTTTGTTATGATTTGAAAATTGATGTAAAGGGAATATAATTACAATATTATATTCTTCCTTTCTTTTTGACAATGACAAAGAGGGAGAAAAATTGCTAGCTTGCACATTTAAAGAAAAGCAAATATTGCTAAATTTACACATCTCTATAATTTGCTAGCTTACATATGCTAAAGTGATGAAAAATTTGCTAAATTACTAGCTTGCATATCTCAAAATTGATAGTTACACTTCTCCTTTTTGTTGATGACAAAGGGGGAGAAGATATGCTGATGATGTATAAGATATGATGATAATCATGCATGGGATGATGTACTCAGATGTTTTGATTATGCATGATTTTATGTTCCATGTAATGATATGATTGGTTTCTTCAATATTTATGTTGCATGTTATGGTAAAATACTTATAATTCTTTGAATTCAAAGTTTCTATCAATACGACATATTGATAGGTTGAGTTTAGTTAAACTTCATCATCAATTGGTTGTCATCATCAAAAAGGGGGAGATTGTTGAATCTCAAATTTTGATGATGAAACCAATTGATAGCGTTTATGATTTAATCTACATTTTGAGTGATGTAGGACTAGCAACGATCATGAAGAGATAATTCAAGCAAGAAGAATCAATGTTGGACCGGAGTGGAACATATCAGAAGATTAGACGTAGGACTAGAGGAAGGTCGACGTGTCGACAGAAGATTTCATGCCATGAGTTCGAGCATCAGGCCTAGAAGAGTAGACATTACGCCAAGGATATTAGTGTTGTAGAGGTCAATATGTCGATTGGGCAAAAGACCGCAAAAGAGGATGATGTGCCAAAGGATTGGACGAAGCGTCGATAAACCAATGACATGCCGGATAACATGTGATTAATGCTTTGTAATAATTATCTAGATCAAAGTAGTTTAAGTTGTAATTGGGTTTGTTTAGAATGTAATTAAGCCAACTCTATTATGGGCCAATTAGGCCTGAATTGGGGTTGTTTTGGGGCAAGAGAAAGGCCCATTCAGTGACTCAAACGTTGGGTCAAGCGGTGGCACCGTTAGAGGCTCGGTCTCTAAGACACGGTCTCTGAGATTATCTTAAGCGGTAGTATCGCTAGATTGGGTGGTGGTATGGCCTAATGTTAGGCGGTAGTATCGCCAGACTGAGTTATGGTACCGCTAATGTTAGCCAAACTTAGCGGTGATACTACCCAGACACAATCTCCCAAATTGTGTCAAGTAGTGGTACCGCTAGACTGAGCGATGGTACCACCCAGTATTAATGCTGTAGGTGATAGTACCTCCCAACAAAGGTAGTGGTACCACCAGTACCCCGAAGACCCAGGATAAGACTAGTTTTGGCTCTAAGTTTGAATCCATTTGGGGCTTATAAGTACCCCTATCATCCCTACTTAACATACACAAGAGCAGAGAACAAAAATAATGGAAAACTTTATTGTAATCTTGTGAGAGTTCTCCTCCTCTAGTCTAAGTGTTGATTTCTGTTTAAGAGAGGAGTGAGTGGGGTTGTAAATATTCTCTCCTGAGCTTGTCAAAAGTAGAATAGAGTTATAATGGTAGTTGGTCTTCACCCATTGAGGGAAGACCGTTAGTGGATGCTAGTGGCCTTGATGGAAGAGAAATCGAGAGTGGATGTAGGTCATGACAATGGAACCACTATAAACTCGGTTTGCATTTACTTTAAGCTCTTTACTTTCATTGCAAACTAGTTTACTTATTCATTACGCTTACGAACTCTTTCAAGTTAACATCTTTCGGATATCGACTTTCATCGAACAAGGATTTTTGAATCGACAAAAAGTTTTACGTGAGCACTAATTCACCCCCCCCTCTTAGTGTTGACTCGATCCTAACACTTCTGACATGTTTTACTTCAGCTTAATATTGATTCTTCCTGCTTTAATCAAATTGTCTCTCCATGTTCAAAGCTAGTCTTGCATCACTCAAAATGTATATTAGATTACAAACTTATCAAATTGATTTCATCATCAAAATCTAAGATTCAATAGGGAGTTCTTTGATAACTCTACCAGAATTAGGGATAAGGCAAGTTTTCTCTAATAGGATGAACTTTATGTTGAAGTAGGTCAAAGAGTGAGCCCGTGTCCTCCTCGGGGAAAGGCAAGCCATCTAATCTCAATGCAAATAATACCCTACATTAATATACCCCTTTGTTTTAGAAGTGTGTGTGTTGCTATTTGCGTTTCATCTATTGGGAATTCTCTGCCATCTAGAGTCGAGTTGAAGTGCCTCTTATTGCCTTTACAAGTAGAAGTCCTTTCTTGTTCGAGGATTGACTCGAGTGTCTAGATATCAAACTAGTTATCCAGTTCTTGAGTCACATCTATTTTCTTACATTTAGATGAGTTACACCTACGGAGCAAGTTTGCTTTTAAGCATTAGATGAGTAAGCAAGGACTATAGCTAACAAGATGAAGCATTAGATGAGTAAGCAAGGACTATAGCTAACAAGATGAAGCATTAGATGAGTATGCAAGGACTGTAGCTAACAAGATGAAGCATATAAGCGGGGACATCCGCCTCTTCAGATGCCATAGTTATAGCATTCTTTAACAAATAAAGATGAGTCTAGAACATCTGTTTGTCTGTCTCCTTACAAAATCAAGAGCCCTTCCTTGCTTATCTCGTATATTGACTAGAGGCATATTCGATTATAGTTTCTTCTCTTCTTTTGGGCATTTTAGTAAATCAGGTTAATCCCAAACTGCTAGTCCTATTTCTTATTTATTGAAAATAATGTTGAATCTCGGATTTTGATGATGAAACCAATTGATAGTATTTATGATTTAATCTGAATTTTGAGTGACGTAGGATGCTTCGATCAGGGAGAGACAATTAAAGCAGGAAGAATCTGTTAGGAAAGGGGTCGGCATTAAGAGGGGGGGTGAATTAGTGCCGCGGTAAAATCACATCGATTCAAAACTTTGTTTTGATTAAAACCGATTTTGACGAAAATTGTTTCGTAAAGATCTTAACTTGAAACACATTCGTATATGAAGTGAATGCAGTAGGCAAGTAAAGATTTAGTTTTTAGTATATAAATGGAAACAATAGAAATGCAAATCAGAGAACACGCCAATTTTATAGTGGTTCGGTCATCATGACCTACATCCACTCCGCTGATTCCTCTTCTGTTGATACCACCAGTATCCACTATCGATCTTCCTTTATTAGGTGAAGATCAACCTCCTTCTTATTGTTAGGATCAAGAGTGGCACTAAGAGGGGGGGTGAATTAGTGTAGCGAAAAACTTTCGTGATTTTAGAAAATTGTTCATTCCATTTAAAACTGATTCCAACGAAAATGGTTTCGAGTCAATCTGTTTCGAAGAGAAGTTGAACTTGAAAGCTTTCGTAAAAGTGCAAGGGAAGATTAAGGAGGTTTGCAATAAAGTAAATTGCATAAATGAAAAGTAAACCAGAATTTAGAGTGGTTCAGTCAAGGTGACCAACATCCACTTTCGGCTACCTCCTCCGACGAGGTCACCGACGTCCACTAAAGGCTTTCCTTCAATAGGTGAAGACCGAACACCTCTTTACAGCACTTTCTCCTTTTCCCAAGTTTAGGAGACAACCTTTACAAGTCTTACTCCTCTTTCTTGGATGGTTACAAGGCTAAGAGATGAAGGAGAACTCTAACTTTTACAACACTTTTAGGACTCAAGAATTCAAGATTAAATCAATACTTTTGTGCCTTTTCATGCAGAAAAAGGTGGGGTTTTAATAGACCCCAATGGCTTCAAAATATGAGCCAAAAAGTGTTATATCCCCATAATCTAGGGTACTAGTGGTACCATCGTCGTTACTGGGTGGTACTACTGCCGTTGATCTGACACTAGATGGTACCACCATCAAACAGGGTCGGTACTACCACTGGTAGCACTACTGCCGGCGGTACCATCGCCCAGTTTGAGCGGTACCACCACCCAGAACTCCAGGGACACTACTGTAACATCCCTCATTTTTTAAAATTTATAAGGACTTATTTATAAATATGAGGATTTTTTTTAATAATTCTTTAGCACTAAATATTTTTTATATATATATTTAAAATATTGTGAAGGACCAAAAGGTGAACCTCATTAATTGGAGGTGATTTGTGAAAGATTCACATTAAGAAAAAATAAAATAAAATGGAGGACATGTGGCATTAGCAAGGATGAGCCACTTGCATTTATTCTAAAGATGATACCTAAACTTCCATGCATGCTTGCCACCTCACTATTTTAGCATGAGCCAAACCTAAGTAATTTAAGGCACAATTAAGGAAAACTTTACAGCCAACATAACTTGAGAAGAGGAGAAGGAATTGAAGGAGAAGAGAAACAGAAGGAATTGTAGGAGAAGAGATTTTATCTTGGTTTAAGGCTTTGCATCAATTCCCCCACATTTGGAAATCAAAACTTTTTA
>LVTN01002880.1:9279-19669 GCA_001649415.1 Musa itinerans
TAGGAGAGTCCTAATTGAGAAGGATATTCATGTAAAACCTACCTAAGCCGACCCCTATTAAAGAGGTGAAGAGGCTGGCTAGGGTTAGGAGGTTGTTTCTTAGAGAAGAAATAGGAGTTGTAAAGGAATAGGAGTCTTAAGTAGGAGTCCTATTAGGAGTTGGTTAGAAGTAAGAGTCTTGAGTAGGAGTCCAATTAGGAGTTGGTTAGAAATAAGAGTTTTGAGTAGGAGTCCTATTAGGAGTTAGGGTTTAGAAGCCCTATAAATAACCATGTATTCCTCCTTTTTTGATAAGCAATAGATGAATCTTTTCTACAGCCTTTGAGTAGCAACTTGGAGAGAGGAACCCCTATAGAGTTCAAGGAGGCCGATCCCCTAAAGAGATCAACCCCAAGTTTAGAATCTGCAAGGGTTCTAACAAAGCCTTACTATTAAACTAGGCTACATTTGGCTCATGGGTAAGATCGTGCTTGACCACATAGATTGGGTTATACCTAGTCACATAGGTTGAACAATGCTCGGCCACATTGGTTAGATTGTACCTTGTCATATAGGCTAGCTCTTACCTGGCCACATAGGATAAGTCATACATGGTCACATGGGCTAGGTCATGCTCAGTCACATTGGTTAAGTCATACCTTGCCATATGGGTTAAGTCATACTTGGTCACATAGGTTGGGTCGTACTTGGCCACATGGACTAAGTCATACCTAGCCACATGTGTTGGGTTGTACGTGGTCACAAGGGCTAGGTCAGCCTAATCTAATAGATCAAGCTGACTCAAGTCAAACCCCAATTAGATTCCTCTTATCAAATTAGATTTTAATATTTTAAATTATTAAAAAGTAACTCAAATTCATGAATTAAAGAATTTAAATTCATGATTTTAAATTTAAAACTAATTAAATCATAGAAATTCACATATAATTCTTGAAACATAGATATATCTAATTAAATATATTAAATTTATTATATTAAACTAAAAAGAAAATTATTAATAATTAAATCAATCTTAAAATTCACTTAAGCTTAAGAGACCATTATAAATTAAATAATCATTCTAACATCATAAATCAATTATCATTACTTAATAATCATAAAATTTTAAAATTAAAATATTATTATGCATCATAAAATTATTATAATCCTAATATCAAAGATTTTTAAATATAAATCAAAGTTAGTTTGAAAAGAATAGAAGATCCTACCTTTGCTTATGGAATTCTCTCCTCAATCCTCTCACTATCAAGCTCGGTGAGGATTGAAAGAGGAGAAACACTCTTTATATAGGAGAAGATGAGCTCTTCTGAAAAGATAAATAATAATTTAATTTAATTTTTAATTTACTTTTATTTAGCTTCACACACAAAGATAGAAATGGTTCACACACGAAAATGAGATTTGAACTATTTACTTTCTAAAAATCACATCATTTACAAGAAAATAAATAAATTAATAATTTAATTAATTGATAAGATTTCTAACTTATCCATATGAATAAGAAAGTTAATTTTAATTATTTTCTCAATCATACAATGAAGTTAATAATTTAAACAAAAGTAACACATTATTTATGATAATTTAGTTATGTTAAGGGAGAAAAGTTATTGGTGATTATATTTTTTGCATTAAAGTTGACCTAGTATTTGGAGAGAGCAATGAGCTTGAGTAGAAAAAAGCTACCCATGGATGGATAGAGTCAGAAGACTCGTTATCATATGGAGCCACCACTAGGCTATGCTTCATATGCACCATGTTGGGATTTGATCTGGACTATGCTAAACTTTGATGAGAACATCAAACCCTTGAGTGGAAGAAATTATAATACCTCAATAAGTCCTGTTAAGACTGAAATCAACACTAAGAGAGGGGGAGGGGTGAATTAGTGATTTTATAAAACTTACGTTGATTTAGAAACTTCATTCAATAAAGGCGTATCAGAAACTTAAAAATGTACGAAAGTATAATGAGTGTAGTAAGAGTAGGAAATCAGTTTGCAATGTAAATGAAAAGCATAAAGTAAATGCAAACCAGATTTTATAGTGGTTCGGTCGTCGTGACCTACGTCTACTCCTAATTCCTCTTCACTCGAGGCCATCGTTTTTCACTACCGATCTTCTTTCAATGAGCGAAGATCAACTATCCTTACAACTCTTTCTCTTTTTCATAAGCTTACGAGAAAACCTTTACACCTCTCTCTTTTATACTTAGACCTCACTTCTCCCTTTAGAAAAACTTCTAAATACTAGGAAGAGGTGACTCTACACTTCAAGAGAGATTGCATTTTTTTTTTTCTCAAGTATACTTTCCCCTTTCCAATCTAATTCTTACTTTCCTAAGTAGGAAAGGGTGGGGTATTTATAAACCCTAAATGACTTCAAAATTGGAGCAAAAAAAAGTCTCATCCCAGGTTTCCTAAGTCTTTGTGGTACCATTGCTTGCAGCACTGACACTAGGCAATACCACCGCCTAAACTAGTGGTTCTACTACCTGACATAGTTTAGAAGATTGTGTTTGGGCGGTACCAACGCTTGACAACCTAAAAAAATGTGCTCTTGACATTTTTAGCTCATAGGTGGTTCCTAATAACCTTGGGTCACAAATGGGTCTTCCACTTGACCCAAAATAATTCCAACTTAGGTCCAATGAGCCCCTAATTGAGTTAGTAGGGTTCCTCTCAAAACTAACTCAATTACAATCATGACTACTTCAATCTAGACACAATTGATTACAAACAAAATACTATGTTGACTGACATGTCATTGGTTCATCCGGCGCTTCGTCTGATCCTTTCGGCACATCGTCCTCTCTTGCGATTGTTAGGATCAAGTCAGTGCTAATATGGGGGCTGAATTAGTGCTTTTGGAGAACTATGTCGATCGTGAACATTCATATGATAAAACTGTTAGGATCGAGTTGGCACTAAGAGGGGGGTGAATTAGTGCTATTGTAAAACTTACGTCGATCTGAAAATCTTTTAGTTCGATAAAATCGTTATCGGAAAGATGTTAACTTGAAAGCATATGAAAGCATAGTGATATTAAGAAATTAGTTTACAATATAAAGAAAAAGCATGAAGTAAATGCAAACTGATTTTTATAGTGGTTCGATCATTGTGACTTATATTCACTCCCGATACCTCTTCACTCGAGGACACCAACTTCCACTACCGATCTTCCTCCAATGGGCGAAGATCAACTACCCTTTTACACTCTTTCTCCTTTTGACAGGCTCAAGAGAGAACCTTTACAACATCTCTTTTAGACCTCACTCCTCCCTTAGAAAACTTCTAACTCTAGGAGGAAGAGACTCTAAATTCTAAGAGAGTTTCTAATTTTTCTCAAGTATTCTTTTTCTATTTTTTAACTTAATTTCATGCTCAATTCTTGCATCTCCATGCAAGAATAGTTGGTGTATTTATAGACCATAAATGACTTTAAAATTAGAACAAAAAAAGGTCTCATCTCGAGTTTCCCGGGTCCTAGCGTTACCACTACATGTGCTAGGTGGTACCACCGCCTACGACACTAACACTAGGCAGTACTACCACTTAGTCTGGTGGTACCATTGCTTGACATAGTCTGGGAGACTGTGTCTGGGCAATACCACCGCTTGACACTAGGCGGTACCACCGCCCAGTCTAGTGATACTATCGCCTAACACAGTCTCGGAGATTATCTTAGAGATTGAGCCTCTGGTGGTGCCACCACCTGACCCAACTTTTGGGTCACTGAATGAGCCTTTCTCTTGGCCCAAAATAGCCCCAACATAGACCCAATTGGCCCCTAATTGAGTTGGCCTGGTTACACCCAAAACCAACTCAAATACAACCTAAACTAACTCGATCTAAACAAATTATCACAAAGTACGAATCATTTGTTGTCTGGCATGTCATTGGTTCTTCTAGCGCTTTGTCCGATCCTTCGGTGCATCGTCCTCTCCTTTGGTGTATTACCCAATTGGCATGCTAACTCTCACAACTTTCGATCTCCTTGGCACAATGTTCGATCCTTCAGCCCGATGCCCGAACTCATGGCACAAAGCCTTCTGTCGACACATCAACCATTACTCCGGTCTGACGTCAAATCTTCTGACATGTTAAACTCTGGCCCAACATCTGATTCCTCCTACTTCAATCAATTTGCCTCTCCTTGATCGAAGCTAGTCCTATGTCACTCAAAATACAGATTAGATCATAACATTATCAATTGGTTTCATCATCAAAATCCAAGATTCAACAATCTCCCCCTTTTTGATGATGACAACTCTCGGAGATTATCTTAGAGACTGAGCCTCTGGTGGTGCCACCACCTGACCCAACTTTTGGGTCACTGAATGAGCCTTTCTCTTGGCCCAAAATAGCCCCAACATAGGCCCAATTGGCCCCTAATTGAGTTGGCCTGGTTACACCCAAAACCAACTCAAATACGACCTAAACTAACTCGATCTAAACAAATTATCACAAAGTACGAATCATCTGTTGTCTGGCATGTCATTGGTTCTTCTGGCGCTTTGTCTGATCCTTCGGTGCATTGTCCTCTCCTTTGTTGTATTACCCAATTGGCATGCTAACTCTCACAACTTTCGATCTCCTTGGCACAATGTTCGATCCTTCGGCCCGATGCCCGAACTTATGGCACAAAGCCTTCTGTTGACACATCAACCATTACTCTGGTTTGACGTCCAATCTTTTGACATGTTAAACTCTGGCCCAACATTTGATTCCTCCTACTTCAATCAATTTGCCTCTCCTTGATCGAAGCTAGTCCTATGTCACTCAAAATACAGATTAGATCATAACATTATCAATTGGTTTCATCATCAAAATCCAAGATTCAACAATCTCCCCCTTTTTGATGATGACAACCAATTGATGACGGAGTTTAAACAAAACTCCCCCTATCAATATGTCATATTGATAGAACCTTGAAATTCAAAAAATCATGCAATGTTTTAAAATATAAAAATATATCATACCACACATGAGTTAAATCATCATCATTACTTCTCCCCCTTTGTCATTAACAAAAAGGAGAAGTACATCTTGCAAGTTTTTGAGATATGCAAGTTTTACAACATACAAGCTAGCAACAATTTTGAGTTGTGTAAGTTTACAAATTTAACTTCTTTTTTGAGATATGCAAGTTTGCAAGTTTTTTAGATATGAAAGTTAGCAAAATTTTTACATCTTTTGAGATGTGCAAGATAGCATGTTTTCTTTTCTTTGCGATGTTCAAGCTAGTAAGTTTTTTGAAAAAGAATGCAAGATAGTAAATAGCAAGTTTTACATTATTTTAGAACATGTNTACATCATTTAGAACATGCATGTTAGCAATTTTGCTTTTCTTTGTGATGTGCAAACTAGCATGATTTGCTTCTTTTTGAATTGTGCAAGCTAGCAAATTGTGGTTGTCTTTTGAGATATACACACTGGCAATTCTTTCTCCCCCTTTGTCATTGATAAAAAGAGGGAAATAACACAAAGGTGTAAATGTTCAAGTCAATATATAAAAGATATCAAGAAAAATTAATTTGTGATGAGGAATATAATTTATGAATACAAGGGAGTCTTATGAAATAAATCTCAAATTGTGAATATAAAAAAAAATCATAACTCATTTTGATAAGTATTCTCTTTAGTAAAAAGAGAGAATTATATGAGAATAAATAAAATATCTCGATTCATGCATAAGAATTCTCAAGTCATCAAGATCATGATTTATAAAAAAAATCTCAAGTTATAAATATCAAGAAATCAAGTTCATGATTTGGATAATAACTCATTCAAATTCTAATCATCAAAATCACTTTCATAGTTCAAGAGATTCAAAATATAAATAGATTCATCCTCTAAGATGAAAACTTGATAAGATAAAGATTGAGAAATTTTCAAGAAAAATGCATTCTCCCCTTTTTACTTCAATTTAAGTGATTTGATTTCATACAAGTATGCCCAATTTTTTTACACCATAATCAACACATGCATCATGTTTAAAACCGAAAAAATAAGATTTATCATAAAATTCATCAAGATAAAAAATGTAACACATAATTCCAAAACATAAGATTTTAAATCATCATTACTTCAAATTCTCATGCATAGTATAAAATCATCAAGCATGGTACCAAAACTTTTAACATTTTCATTACATCATTACATCATTATGCATCATTAAATCATCATACATGATTTTATAAAGTATTTTCAATCAAAATTATTTTGTTTGTTGTAGTAATACATTTTTATTTTTAAGTGAATATAACTCTTCATGCTTAGTGCTAGGAGTTAAAAAATGTACCGAAATATAACTCTTTATTTTTATTTTCAATCAAAATTATTTTAAAGCATGGTACCGAAAAATAAGATTTATCATAAAATTCATCAAGATAAAAAATGTAACACATAATTCCAAAACATAAGATTTTAAATCATCATTACTTCAAATTCTCATGCATAGTATAAAATCATCAAGCATGGTACCAAAACTTTTAACATTTTCATTACATCATTACATCATTATGCATCATTAAATCATCATACATGATTTTATAAAGTATTTTCAATCAAAATTATTTTGTTTGTTGTAGTAATGCATTTTTATTTTTAAGTGAATATAACTCTTCATGCTTAGTGCTAGGAGTTAAAAAATGTACCGAAATATAACTCTTTATTTTAATTTTCAATCAAAATTATTTTCAAGCATGGTACCGAAAAATAAGATTTATCATAAAATTCATCAAGATAAAAAATGTAACACATAATTCCAAAACATAAGATTTTAAATCATCATTACTTCAAATTCTCATGCATAGTATAAAATCATCAAGCATGGTACCAAAACTTTTAACATTTTCATTACATCATTACATCATTATGCATCATTAAATCATCATACATGATTTTATAAAGTATTTTCAATCAAAATTATTTTGTTTGTTGTAGTAATGCATTTTTATTTTTAAGTGAATATAACTCTTCATGCTTAGTGCTAGGAGTTAACATGCAATTGTCATGCTCAAATTTTTAATTTTTTTTTTCAAAATCATTAGAAAGAAAGGCATGATATTTTTTTGTATTTTTTATTTTTTTACTAACTAATTTAAAAATAACTCATGAAAAGCATCAAGTAATTTCATTATAAGGTAAAGAGGTTTTAGGTGAGTCATTTACCTCATTATCAAGAGTCATCAAAGCGAAGTTCGCCACTTCATTTTTATTGGTTTGCTCCTTGTCTTCGAATGCACTCGTGCCATCCCAAGTCACCTTGAGTGCTTTTTTATTCTTTGACAGTTTTTTCTTTTTAAGTTCATTTTTATTCTTAGTTTCATGTTTTATAATTTTATAAATTTACTTGTGAGGAGTTCTATATCATCATCACTTGAGCTTTCAATCGAGTAGTTTTCTTTTGTTCTAAGTGCCAAGTCCTTTTTGTTCTTTGAAAGGTTGTTATCAAGTTCATCATGTTTATCATTTACTTTGCATGTCATTTTATATGTTATCAATGAACCAATAAGTTCTTTTAGTATAAAAATTGTTTAAGTACTTTGCCTCTTGTATGATAGTTACTTTTGAATACTAATTTTTAGGAAGAGAACATAAAACTTTATTCACAAGTTTAAGATTTGAAAAACTTTTACCAAGTACTTTTAAACTATTAATGACATCCGTAAAACCAGTGTACATGTCTCCAATGGTTTCGCTTGGTTTCATATGAAACAACTCAAAATCATGCATCAAAAGATTTATCTTAAAATCTTTAACTCTACTAGTGCCTTCGTGTATGATTTCAAGTATGTGTTAAATCTCATAAGCCAGCTAATAATTCTTTTGTATTAAATAATTTTATATTAGAAGTTAATGGCTAGGGACATAAATGTGAATCTTAGAAAATTGATATGATTTGTCAAAGATTCACATTAAGTTAAAAAAAAAAAATAGAAGACATGTGTCACTAGCTAACCTAAGTGTGGTGCCACCTATGTTGGTTCTATGGATGACACATAAGCCCCTTTCATGCATGCTTGCCACCTTGCAACTCTTGTGTTAGCCAAACTTAAGTAATTAGATGAGAGACTAAAGAGAAAACTTAAGTTTCTACAACCAACATTGGTTTGAGAAGAGAAGGGAAGAAGAAGAAAAAGAAGAAGAGGAATTGAAGAAGAAGAAGAAGAAGAAGAAGAAGAAGAAGAAGAAGAAGAAGAAGAAGAAGAAGAAGAAGAAGAAGAAGAAGAAGAAGAAGAAGAAGAAGAAGAAGAAGAAGAAGAAGAAGAAGAAGAAGAAGAAGAAGAAGAAGAAGAAGAAGAAGAAGAAGAAGAAGAAGAAGAAGAAGAAGAAGAAGAAGAAGAAGAAGAAGAAGAAGAAGAAGAAGAAGAAGAAGAAGAAGAAGAAGAAGAAGAAACTTTGCTTGAGGTTTTGCATCAACTCCCCACATTTGGGAATCAAACTTTTCTAAGGCAAGTGTTCTAACCCCATCCTACAAAAATCCTAATCTCTGTTTTTATTTTAATTCTATAAAATTTGAAAGATTTCAGCTGAGAACCAAACATTTCTTTCATTTTGATACAAAGTCATGAATCTGTAATTTTTTGGTAATCTGACTTCTATGCATTGTTTCGGACCTAACTTTTAGTACTAAACTCTGATTTAGGAAAAACCTAATCCATTTGAAAGTAAACTCAAAGATCTTTATTTTGATACATATTGAATGAATTGGAGTTTAAATACCTACTAAGACTTCTATTTCAATTAACCCTATAGATTCTGCAAAATAGGGATTATAATTTCTGATCTCCTGTTACTTAACTGCTTATAACGTTCTGTTGGGAACTCAGATTCATGCAAAGTATGATTTATTGGAAACTAAACTCAAAATTATTTCTGTGCTTACCTGATTTGAAATTTTTGGAGTACAATTGCAAACTAAAACATATATTTTTGTTGACCTTGTGGATTTAGTAAAACATAGCTTATGTTTTCAGACCTTTTGCTACAAAATTATTTGTAACTCCCTGTTGTAAACTTTAATTCTTGCAAAACTTAATTTATCTAAAACTAGATTGACACAGCTTTGAATAATATCTATTTTGTATAAATTGGTGTATAATTGGTTATCCAAATAATTCATACAATCTGCCTCTTAAATTCTACCAGAATCAAGCTTTGGTCGATTTCACATCTTCTTGTTTCTTCTCTTTGGAAATTGATTTTGGCAAAAACCCTACATTAGTTGAGACTTATATTATTGCCTTAAATTCTTATATACTTTTGTCCTTCAATTATTTAGATTAGTTGAGACTTACATTATTGCCTTAAATTCTTATGTACTTTTATCCTTCAATTATTTGTATACCTACATCTATCATGTAAACTTCATGTTTGTATCGTAATTTTTCATATAAGTACATGCATTCCGTTGTTCCGCATGTGTTTCCGATATGTACCAAACTTATTGTTCATAATGCCCTTTTATACTTTGGTGTTTGTGGGATTGTCTGGAACTTTTCTAGAAATGGTAAAGGGATTATTTGGATCTTTTTCAGAAATAGAAAAGGGATTATCTGGACCTTTGCTAGAAATGGTAAAGGGTATATGCTTAGAGCCCGCGATGCTCTACTAGCCCCCTTTGGCTTCATCCAGACGTGGATGCATGACGCTCTCAAACGTGGGAGATTATGTTTAAGACCCCACTTTACCTTCTATGTGTTTGACATGATATCCAAAGCTTTGGCTGTGTTTTTATATATGCTTTGGATAAGAATGAAATGTATGCAACGTCAAATGTGACGTTTGAGCTTCTATTTCGTATTTGTTCTTTGATATGTTCTGAAATGCTTTTTATGCTTTTGAAACATTCCAAATGCTATTGATATGTTTTGAAGCATTTCATCCACCATTGATATATTCCAAAATGTTTCATAGGTCATTGATATTCGAAATGCTCCTTCCGCCTTTGATATGCTTCGAAATATTCCATATATCATGGATATACTTCTTATGCTAATGATATGCTCCAATTAGCCCTGACTCCAATGTTATAAACAAAACATGCTTCGAATGAAATGACATTATAACTTTGCATTTGTCGAGTGGTTATCTTTGAACTCTTGTATCTCTGCCTTATATTTTGAAACCTTATTTGTTCAAAACTGTCCTCTTTGTTATGGATATGTTAGTCACTTGCTAAGCTTTATATGCTCACCTCGTTGCTATATAAATTTTTCAGGAAAGCTTATCGCTCGGTAAAATGTATAAATTAGGCTGAGGCAATGGAAAGCTAGAAGATTTTGGGGTAAATCTTTCGTACTTAATAGGTTGATATTGTATAAGTTCCTTTTGTGTGAAATGAAATATCAATGACAACTCTAGATTAATGTATCTTGTAAATATTTG
>LVTN01002881.1:6560-22943 GCA_001649415.1 Musa itinerans
TGTTTTTTATCTTCTCATTATATGGCATATAGATAGGGGGAGTTTTGTTTAACTCCGTTATCAATTGGTTGTCATCATCAAAAAAGGGGAGATTGTTGAATCTCAAATTTTGATGATGAAATCAATTGATGGGTTAATTAATATAATCTATATTATTGAGTTAAGAGTGCAGGATTAACTACGATAGCTTGAAGACATAAAGCAAGTCTACCGGAGTCAAGTTCAATAGGTGTTCGAGAGTCCGCCGAGAGTCTGAAGATTCGTCAGAAGTGCTGCCGGAACCAACCGAGAAGAAATCGGGGACTTGCCGAAGGTTTCGGAAGTCCGCCGAAGAGATCGTCAGAGGTTCGCAGAGATCACCGAGAAGGTTCGGCTACTTGCCAAAGATTTGTTGAACTCACCACAAGACCGAGAGCCTGCTGGGAGTCCGCTGGAAGAAATTCGAGGGTGTATCGAAAGTCAGCCGGAAGATCGCCGGAAAAGCTTGCCGGAAGGAAACTCGACGTTGCCGGTTAAAAACCTGCTTAGGACTATGTCTTAATTTCGTAGTTTGCATATAATTAGGGTTACGATTAAGAGTTAATCCTATAACCTAGTTATGGGCCAACTAGGCCCGAATATGAACTGGTTTGGGCCAAATTTGTAGCCCAGCCAGTGACCCGTAAGGTTGGGCGGTGGTACCGTCGGACTGGGCGGTGGTATCGTCGGACTGGGCGGTGGCACCACCCAACACCCGAGAGGTCGGGCGGTGGTACCACCAGACTGGGCGGTGGCACCACCTAGCACCCGAAAGGTCGGGCGGTGGCACCGCCCAAAACCCGAGAGTTCCGGTGGTGGCACCGCCATAACATTGTCAATATGAAAATTGACAAGCAGTGACATTGCTAGTAAACGATCAATATGACATTGATAGGCAATGGCACTACCACCGACAGGCGGTAGCACCACCGGCTCCGGGAACCCAAGAGAATTCAAAATTTAGAGCCTAAATTTGAATCCTCTTGGGGTCTATAAATACCCCTCAATTCTCAACAGAGAAGACAACTTTTGAGAAGTTAGAAATTGAGATAAAGCCTTAGCAAAGTCTTTAGCAAGTCTTGTTTTCAATAGCTTAAGTGTTCACCTCCCTCTTTCTCTTTGAAAATCTGTACGAGTGTGAACCACTTGTAAAAGATTGTGTGAGGGGTATTTGTCCTTCCCCTTCAAAGTGATTTGCTAGTGGAAGTTGGGAGTCTCATCGAAGAAGGCTTCACAAGTGGATGTAGGTCATTTGACCGAACCACTTTAAATTGGTGTGTTCCTTGAATGTGTGAGTGTTTACCTTTCTACAACCATTATTTACATTGCAGCAAGCTTTTCGGTTTTCATCTTCTCACTTTACTCGAGCTGCTTTCACCAAGTCATTCATTATCTCTACGCATTTACGAAATCGAGTTTAAAACTTACAAGTTTTAATCTGCTACACTAATTCACCCCCCCCTCTTAGTGTCGCTCCGATCCTAACAGTTCGGTCAATGTGACCTACATCCACTATCGGCTTCCTCCTCCAACGATGTCACCGGCGTCCACTAGAGGCATTCCTTCATTAGGCGAAGGCCAACCACTCTTTTACAGCTTTTCTCCTTTTGCCAGGCTTAGGAGACAACCCTTACAAGTTTTACTCCTCTCTTGAATGATCTCAACCCTTGGAAAGAAAAGAGAACTCTAGCTTTTACAAAACTTTAAGGCCTTAAAGACTCAAGAATATTTCAAGATTTCAGTGCCCTTTCATGCAGAAAAGAGTGAGGTTTTTATAGGCCCCAATGAGTTCAAAAATGGAGCCTAAAAGTGTCCACTCCCGGATTTTCGGGGTCCTGGTGGTACCACTGCAATTACTGGGTGGTACTATCACTTGTCATCTGACACTAGGCAGTGCTATCGCTCAGTTTGGGTGATACCACCGCTTGACAAAGCTCGGAGACCGAGCTCTAGCAGTACCACCGCCTGATAGGGGCGGTACCACCGCCTGACAAGGGTGGTACCACTGCCCAGAATTCTTGGGAGACTGAGTCTCCCAAGCGGTGCCACCGTCGGCCAGGAATTCAGGGGCCGAATGGGCTATTCCATTTGACCCAATTTGGGTCTGTTAAGGGCCCAATTGGCTCCTAATTAAGTTAGTGGGATTACCTCCCAATCCTAATTTAATCTATATACTAACTATGATAATTAAGACATCATTACTGCAATTCGTGTTTCGGTACATCAATCGCTTCTTCCGACGAGCTTCCGGCGTACTTCCGGTGAACATCTGACGAACTCTCGGCGATGCTCTGGCAGACTCTTGGCAAGCTCCTAGACTTTGCGATGATCTTCTTAGCGAGTTTCGATGAGCTTCTATGGCAAGCTCCTGGACTTCTCGGCTGGTTCCCGTAGAACTTCCGACGAACTCTCGAACTCCTAATATGATCTTGATCTTGACTCTGGCATAACACCTGCTGCATGTCTTACTGCTATCGTAGTTAATACTACACACTTTTCTCAACATATAGATTATATAAACAAATGACAATTGACTTCATCATCAAAATACGAGATTCAATAATTTATCTTTGTCATGATTTGAAGATTAAAGTAAAGGGAAAAGTATTACAACATTGCATTCTTTCATTCTATTTGACAATGACAAAGGGGGAGTAAAATTTGCTAGCTTGCATGCTCTAAAATGATATAAAATTTACTAGCTTGCTTGTTCTAATATGATGTAAAACTTGCTAAATTTGCTAGCTTACAAATTATAAGGAGAAACACTTGCTAGGAAGCAAAATTGCTAGCTTGCACTTCTCAAAAGAGAAGAAAGAACTTGCTATCTTGAACATCACCAAGAATTGCTAGCTTACAATCTGAAGAGAAGCAAAAGTACTATCTTGCCTATCTCAAGAAGCAGAACTTACAAACTTGCATATCTTAAAAAAAAAGAAGTTTGCAAACTTACACAACTTAAAATTGTTGCTAGCTTGTATGTTGTAAAACTTGCATATCTCAAAAACTTGAAAGTTGCACTTCTCCTTTTTGTTGATGACAAAGGGGGAGGTTGTATGATAATAATCATGCATGGGATGATATACTTGGATATTCTGATTATGCATGATTTTATGATGACATGTTGCTTAGATTTTTGAATTCAAGAGTTCTATTAATATGACATATTGATAAGGAGAATTAAGGTTAACTCCGTCATCAATTGGTTGTCATCATAAAAAAGGGGAAGATTATTGAATATTAGATTTTGATGATGAAACCAATTGATAGTGTTTATGATCTGCTCTACATTTTGAGTGACGTAGGAAGTTTCAATTAGAGATAGACAATTAAAGCAGGAAGAATCTATTAGGAATGAGTCGGCACTAAGAGGGGGGGTGAATTAGTGCAGCGGTAAAATCACGTCGATTCCAGAAAATGTTTCGTATGATAAAATCGATTTTGGAAACTTGAAAGCATATACGAGTGTAGGCATAGTAAAAGCACAGTAAGGAGGAGAGGCAGTTTGCTATAAAAGTAAATTGCTCAAAGTAAATGCAAACAAGATTTTTATAGTGGTTCGGTCGTCGTGACCTACATCCACTCCATCGATTCCTCTTCCGTCGAGGCCACCGATATCCATTATCGGTCTTCCTTCAATAGGCAAAGACCAACCACCTTTTATAGCTCTTTCTCCTTTTACCGAGTTTAAGAGATAACCCTTACACCCCCACTTACTCCTCTCTTAAACTATACTAACACTTCGATCTTTTGAAAGGAGTCCACACAAGATTACAGTAGTGTTTCATTTTGTTTCTTTTTCACTCTTAATACTTGTGTACCTTAACTAGGGATGAGAGGGGTATTTATAGGCCTCAAGTTGATTCAATCTTGGAGCCTAAAAATATCTCATCCTGGGTTTCCTAGGTATGGGTGGTACCACCACTTGTGTTGGGCGGTAGCATCGCTAGTGTTAGTCTAATACTAATACTGCACTGGGCGGTACCACCACCCAATCTAGCTTTACCACCACTTGGCCCCATGCCATTGGGCGGTACCACTGCCCAGACTGGCGGTACCACTGCCTGACAGTCTCTTGGAGACTGTGTCTGGGCGGCACCACCGCCTAACATAGTTTCGGAGATTGTGCCACGACGGTGCCACCTCTTGGGTCACTATTTGGGCCTTTCATTTGGCCCAACATTGTCCTTACATGGGCTCAACTAGCCTATAATTAGGTTGGCCTAATTCTAATCCCAATTATGTGCTAACTATAAAATTTAAGACATCTACTAAGCTAAACAAGTCTGTAAGTCTAGGTTTCTTTCGGCGAGCTTCCAGCGATCTTCTAGTGAACTTCCGACAATCTCTCGGTAATGTTCTAGCGGACTCCCGACAAGCTCCTGGACTTCATGACGATCTTCTTGGCGAGTTCCAATGAGCTTCTTTGGCAAGCTCCTGGACTTCTCGGTTGGTTCCTACTGAACTTCCGACGAACGTCTGGACTTCTGATGAACTCTCGAATTCCCAACGAAATCACGTTCTTGACTCTGGGACTTCATTTTGCTTTTTGCATTGCTATCATAGTTAATCCTACACATATAAAACATACTTCGATCTAGACAATTATTACTAAGCATGAATCATGTTGTTCGGCATGTCATCAGTCTATGGATGCTTCGTCAGATTCTTCGATGCATCATCCTCTCTTGCAGCCTATTGCCTAATCGGCTAGTTGACCTCCACAACTCCTATATCCTTGACGCAATATCCACTCTTCTTAGCCCGATGCCCAAAACCATGGCTCGAAGCCTTCTGTCAATACATCAACCGATCCTCCAGCTCAACGTCCAATCTTCTAATATGTTTTCCTCCGGCCCAACATGATTCTTCCTACTTTAATTATCTCATCCTGATCGAAGCTTCCTGCGTCACTCAAAATGCAGATTAAATCATAAATACTATTAATTGGTTTCATTATCAAAATATGAGATTTAACAATCTCTCCCTTTTTGATGATGACAACCAATTGATGACGGAACTCCCGTAGTTTAAATAAACTCCCCCTATCAATATACCATATTGATAGAACTCTTGGATTCAAAAATCCAAGCAACCTGTTATCATAAAACTTATGCATAACATCATACTTCTCCCCCTTTGTCATCAACAAAAAGAAGTGCAACTTTCAAGTGTTTGAGATATAATTTCAAATCATTATATAATAAATCTCAAGTTTAATCATCATGCAAGCTAGCAAAAATTTGTATCATTTCAAGTTTGTAAATTTTGCTATATGTGCAAGTTTAGCATGTTTTGCTTCTTGTGATGGGCAAGATAGCACTATTGCTTTTCTTAAGATTGCAAGATAGCATTTCTTGCTTTTTAGATGAGCAAACTAATAAGTTTTGCCTCTTTTTGTGATATGTACATTTGTAATTTTTATTTCTCTTTAGATGTGCAAGCAAGCAAGCAAGTTTTTCTCCTTACAATTTGTAAGCGAATAAATTTTACACATATGTAAGTTGGCAAGATTTTTACATCTTTTGAGATGAGCAAACTTTCTGCTTCTTCTTGAAGTATGCAAGCTAGCAAAATTTGCTCCCCCTATGGCATTGTCAAATAGAAGGGAAGAATACAATGTTGTAATTCTTTTCCCTTTTTATCAATCTTTACATCATGATAAAGGTAAACAATAAAAATGAATGTCAAAAGATCATATATCATTTTTGACAAGTTTCTTCTTTTGTAAATAGAAAGCATGATAGGAAACAATCTTGATTCAAAAAGAAGACTCAAGTTATAATTCAAGAACTCACAAAAAAATCATGATTCATTTGACGAAAAGATTGTTGATTCATACATTTAAACCAACATCACTTCAACTCATCATGCATAATTTCAAAATGTAAAATCATCAAACATGATACAAACATTTATGTTCAAAACCTTCATCATTATTCCCATGCATGATACTAAAGCATTTATCACTTCATGATTGTTGGTACCAAACATCCATCATTAAATCAATATTTTGATAAGTTATTTTCTCTTTAGCAATTGGCAAAAAGAAACATAGGAGAAAAAATGATATAATGTCTTGATTGATGCATAAGAAATCTCTAGTTATAAATCTTGAAAAATCAAGATAAAGCTTATTCAAATTCAAATCATCAAATCAAAATCATTTTCAATAGATTCAAAAAGAAATATAGATAGATTCATTAATCTCTCCTTTTTGAAAAATTGATAAAGTAGAGAAATTTTTCAAGGAGAAAGCTTCCTTCTTTTTAGTTGTTTCAATTCATGTGATTTATTTCATTTATGCCAAATAAAATTATGCATCAACGTTTAAAACCGAAAGTGCAAGATTTATTACGTCAAAGATCAATAAGGCATAAATCATAAAGATCATCATGCATCATTTCTAAATATAAAATCATTAAGCATGATATAAAATCATTACTTCAAATCAAACATGATTTCATTAATCATAGAGCATCTCCAATTAAAATCGAGAAACAATACGAAAATTAAAATGATACACATTAATGCTTCTTAAAAACATTCATAGGATTTATATTAAGCATTATATTTAAGTCTAACATTCTGTTCCTTTATCATAAGCATACAATTTTCATGATCATTACTAGAAGGATAAGCAAGATTCCTAACATTTTTATTTTTAGCATTTTCATTATTAAACATGCAATTTTTAAGAAAAATAATTTTTCTAAACTAAAGTAACAATAACTCATGAAAAGCATTATGTAATTTCAAAGTAAACTAAGGGCATTTTGATTACCTCATCATCGAAAGCCGTTAAGGCGTAGTTTGCTACCTCGTCTTTGTTGATTTTCTCCTCGTCTTCGAAGGAGCTCGATTCATCCCAAAGTGCTTCCCTCTTCTTGCATTCATAGCAAGTAGTTGTATTCTTTTTATTCTTTAATTTTTGTTTCATAAACTTTTTAAATTTCTTAGTGAGGAGTTCAAATTCACCATTACTTGAGCTTATGCTCGAGTAGTCTTCGATTATTCTAAGTCCTAAATCCTTCCTATTTTTTGGAAGGTTGTTCTCATGTTCGTTTTATGCGTTGTGCACCATTTCATATGTCATTAATGAACCAAAAAGTTCTTCAAGTGAAAAATTATTAAGATCTTTTGCTTCTTGTATTGCGGTTACTTTTGGATCCAAACTCTTATTCAGAGAACGTAAAATTTTATTTACAAGTTCAAAATCCGAAAAACTTTTACCAAGTGCTTTTAAACCATTGACAACATCAGTAAAACGGGTGTACATGTCTCCAATGGTTTCGCTTAGTTTCATGTGAAAAAGTTCAAAATTATACATTAAAAGATTGATCTTTGAATCTTTTACTCTATTTGTGCCTTCGTGTGTGATTTCGAGAGTGTGCCATATATCGAAAGCCGTTTCGCATGTAGAAACCCGATTGAATTCATTTTTGTCTAAGGCGCAAAATAGAGCATTCATAGCTCTAGCATTTTAAGAAATAGTTTTTTTCTCCAAATTATTCCAATGGCTCATTGGCAGAGAAGACCTTTCAAATATGTTTTCGATAATATTCCATAAATTTAAATCCAAAGAAAGCAAGAAAACTCTCATACGAGTTTTTCAATATGTGTAGTCCGTCCCATTAAACAAGGGAGGACGAATGAGAGAGTGACCCTCTTGAAAGCTGAAAAGAGCCATTTCTCTTGAGTGTTAAACCAAATGAGAAAAACGTGGCTCTGATACTAACTGTTAGGAATGATTTGGCACTAAGAGGAGGGGTGAATTAGTGCAGCAGAAAAATCACGTCGGTTTCAAAAAATGTTTAGTACGAAAAAACCGATTTCGAAAACATGATAGCGTATGCGAGTATAAGCATAGTAAAAGCATAGTAAGGAGGAGAGGCAGTTTGTTATAAAAGTAAATTGCTCTAAGTAAATGCAAACTAGATTTTTATAGTGGTTCGGTCGTCGTGACCTACATCCACTCCATCGATTCCTCTTCCATCGAAGACACCGGCATCTACTATCGGTCTTCCTTTAATAGGCATAGACCAACAACCTTTTATAGCTCTTTCTCCTTTTACTGGGTTTAGGAGATAACCCTTACACCCCCACTTACTCCTCTCTCAAACTATATTAACACTTAGAAATTTTGAGAGGATTCCACACAAGATTACAATAGCATTTTTTTTCTTTTTCACTTTTAATACTTATGTACCTTAACTAGGGACAAGAGGGGTATTTACAGGCCTCAAGTTGATTCAAACTTGGAGCCTAAAAATATCTCATCTCCGGTTTCCTAGGTATGGGCGGTACCACCGCCCAGTCTAGTGGTACCACCGCCTAGCACCCTACCACTGGGCGATACCACCGCCTGATAGTCTCTCGGAGACTATGTCTGGGTGGTACCATCGCCCAAACCGGTGGTACCATCGCCTAACACAATCTTGGAGACTGTGCCATGATAGTGCCCCCTCTTAGGTAACTGTTTGAGCCTTTCATTGGGCCCAACACAGTCCTTACATAGGCTCAACTGGCCCATAATTGGGTTAGCCCAATTCTAATCTCAATGATGTGCTAACTATAAAATTTAAGACATCTACTAAGCTAAACAAGTCCGTAAGTCTAGGTTTCTTCCAGCGAGCTTCCGGCGAACTTCCGACAATCTCTCGGCAATGTTCCAACAGACTTCCGGCAAGCTCCTGGACTTCATGACGATCTTCTTGGCAAGTTTTGATGAAATTCATTAGCAAGCTCTTGGACTTCTCGGTTGGTTCCTATAGAGTTCCGATGAACATTTAGACTTCCAACGAACTCTCGAACTCCCACCAAAATCGCATTCTTAACTCTGGGACTTCTTTTTGCTTTATGCCTTGCTATTGTAATTAATCCTGCACACATTAAACACACTTCAATCTAGACAATTATTACTAAGCATGAATCATGTTGTTCGGCATGTCATTGGTCCATTGGTGCTTCGTCCGATTCTTCGGCGTTTCGTCCTCTCTTGCGGCCAATTGCCCAATAGGCTAGTTGACCTCCACAACTCTAATATCCTTGGCGCAATATCTACTCTTATTGGCCCGATGCTCGAAACCATGGCCTGAAGCCTTCTGTCGATACGTCAACCGATCCTCCGGCTCGACGTCCAATCTTCTAACATGTTTTCCTCTGGCCCAACATGATTCTTCCTGCTTTAATTATCTCATCCTGATAGAAGCTTCCTGTGTCACTCAAAATGTAGATTAAATCATAAATACTATGAATTGGTTTTATCATCAAAATCCAAGATTCAACATACTCATGTTGAGCCGTATTGGAACATGTCAGAAGATTGGACGTCGAGCCAAAGAATCGATCGACGTATCGGTAGAAGGCTTTGGGCCATGGGTTCAGGCATCGGGCTAAGAAGAGCAAAAATTAAGCCAAGGAAATTGGAGTTGTAGAGGACAACTAGCCGATTGGGCAATAGGCCGCAAGAGATGATGATGCACTGAAGAATCAAACGAGGCATCGATAAACCAATGACATGCCGAACAACATTTGATTTAGCTTTGTAATAATTGTCTAGATCGAAGTAGGTTTTAGGTGTAATTGGGTTGGAATTGGGCCAACAAAATTAGGGGCCAATTGGACCCAAGTTTAAGCTATGTTGGGCCAAGTGAAAGGCCCAAATAATGACCCAACAAGTGGAACCATTGGTGGCACAATCTCCGAGACTATGTCACGCGGTGGTACCGCCAATCTGGGCGATGGTATTGCCCAGACACAACCTCTATAACTGTGTCAAGCGATGATACCGCCAAACTGGGCGGTGGTACAGCTCAGTGGTAGGGTGTCAAGCAGTGGTACCACTAGACTGGGCGGTGGTACCGCCGAGTGTCAATGCTGCAAACGGTGGTACCGCCCAACACTGGCTGTGGTACCGCCAGTACCCGAAAGACCCAGGATGAGACTAGTTTTAGCTACATGTTTGAATCCATTTGGAGTCTATAAATACCCCTCTCATCCCAGATTAAAAGACACAAGCACAGAGAACTTAAAAGTGGGAAAACACTATAGCAATCACTTGAGAAATCTCCTTCTCTAGTTCTAAAGTTTAGAATTCTGTTTAGGGAGGAGTGAGTGCTTGTAAAAGGTTGTCTCCTAAACCTGTGAAAATGAGAAGAGGGGTGTAAAATGGTAGTTGATCTTTGTCCATTGAAAGATGATCGTTAGTGGATGCTGGTGGCCTCGATAGAAGAGGAATCGAGAGTGGATCTAGGTCACGACAACCAAACCATTATAAAACTCTAGTTTGCATTTACTTTAAGTCCTTTACTTTAATTGCAAACTGATTTCTTATTTTCACTATGCTTCCGTATGCTTTTAAAGTTAAACTTTGTCAAAATGATTTTATTAAACGAGATTTCCGACTTGACGTGGTTTTTATCGTTGCACTAATTCACCCCCCCTCCTCTTAGTGCCAACTTAATCCTAACAAGTACCACTACCCAGACAATACCTGGGAGGCCTAGCCTCAAGCGGTTCCACTGCTAGCCTTGGCGGTGCCACCTCCTAACGTAGTTCTAGGTCACTGAAAGGGGCCAAACAATGGCCCAATTCAACCCTAATTCGGGCCTAGTTGGCCCCTAATTGAGTTAGTATGATTACTTCCCAAACTAACTCAAATTGATACCTAATTATGATAATTAAGGCTAAAAAAATTACAATACAAGCATTCTCAATTGTCCGGTATGTCAATTGTTAATTTGAACTTCTAGTGAACTTTCGACGAACTCCCGACGAGCTTTCAGTGCATCATCTGAACCTTCGGTGTAACGCTTGATCCATCCAATCTAGGTGCATTGTTCGATTCTTCTAGCCCGATGCTCGATCTTTGACTCTGGCCCAACATCCTATTCTTTAATTGTTTTGCCTTTTCATGATTATAGTTAGTCCTGCATCACTTTTCTCAACACATAGATTAGATCATTAATCAATTGATTTTATTATCAAAATCCAAGATTCAATAATCTCACTTTTTTTATAATAACAACCAATTGATGACGGAGTTAACCTTAACTCCCCCTATCTATATGCTATATCGAAATAAGGGAAACTTGAATTCAAAAGGAAAAATAACTTTTGAATTCAAGTGAAACAATTTTGATCATATGCATCATATCAAAATATCATACATTGTGCATCATAATATCAAATTATCAAAATATAAGATGCACAATTTTAAAATTTTACAAATCATCATCACTTTGGATATGATACCAAAACAAGAAATTTTTAAATCATCATTACTTGGGTATGCATAATACCAAAACAATAGATTTTCAAATCTTCATTACTTCTCCCCCCTTGTCATCAACAAAAAGGAGAAAAGTGCAACTAGCATGCTTTTAAAATATAATTTCAAATCATTACATAATTTCAAGTTTTTGAAACATCATTGCATATATCATCACTTTAGAACATGCAAACAAGCAAGTTTTAGAGATTTGAAAGTTGGCAATATTTGCTTCTACTTGAAATGTGCAAGCTAGTAAATCTCTTTTGAGATATGCAAGTTTATAAGTTTTGCTTCTTGAGATGGGCAAGCGAGCACTTTTCTTTCTCCCCTTTGTTATGAAAGACAGAAGGAAAGAAGAAGGCAAGAATTCAAGGGTGCAAATATTTCAACCATCACATGAACAAAAGAAAGATCAAGTCATGAATCCGAAAGTCCATGAAACAAAGCTCTACTTTTGCAAATAGAAAGAGGAAGGATTCATAATGATCACATAAAAAATTAAAGATTAAGTTGTTGTTGAATCTCGAATTTTGATGATGAAACCAATTGATAGTGTTTATCTAATGTGCGTTTGAGTGATGCAGGACTAGCTTCGATCAGAAGAGGCAAATCGATTAAAGTAGGAGGAATCAGACATTGGGCCGGAGCAAACATGTCAGAAGATTAGATGTCGAGCCGGAGGATCGGTCGACATGTCGGTAGAAGGCTTCGGTCCATGAATTCGGGCATCGTGCCAAGAAGATCGAACATTACGCCAAGAAGATCAAATGTTGCAAGAAGACATGCAGATTGGGCAATACGTCGAAGGAGAGGATGATGCGCCGAAGGATCGGACGAAGCGCTAGAAGAACTAATGACATACCGGACAACAAAGGATTCGCTTGTAATCAATTATATCTAGATTGAGTTAGTTTAGAATCTAATTGAGTCGGTTTAGAATGTAATTAGACCAACTCAATTAGGGGCCAATTAAGCTCGAGTTTGGGCTGTGTTGGGCCAAGTGAAAGGCCCAAAAAGTGACACAACAGATGGATCCGTCATGGCACAGGCTCCGAGACTGTGTCAATCTATGGTACCATCGATTTGGGCGATGGTACTGCCCTGACTCAGTCATAGTCTCCGAGCGATTGTTAGGCGGTGGTACCACTAGTCTGGGTGGTGGTACCACCCAATGGCTGGGTGTTAGGCGATGGTACTGCCTAGTGTCAATGTTGCAAGCGGTGGTATTGCCAAGACCCCAAAAACCAGGGATGAGATATTTTTAGGTTCCAAGTTTGAATCCACTTGAGGCCTATAAATACTCCTCTCATCCCTGGTTAAATGATACAACAACTGAGTACACAAATTGGGAAAAATGCTGTTGTAATCTTGAGAGTTCTCCTCCTCTAGCCTAAGTGTTTAGAATTCTGTTTAGGGAGGAGTAAGTGGGGGTGTAAAGGTTCTCTCCTAAGTTTGCAAAAGGAGAATGGAGTTGTAAAGAGGTGGTTGGTCTTCGCCTATTGAAGGAAGACCGTTAGTGGATTCCGGTGACCTCGACGGAAGAGGAATCGGTAAAGTGGATGTAGGTCACGATGACCGAACAACTATAAAATCTGGTTTGCATTTTCTCTTATGTAATTTGTTAGGATCGGAGCGGCACTAAGAGGGGGGGTGAATTAGTATAGCGGATTAAAACTCATAAGTTTGAAATTGATTTCATAAAAGTATAGAGATTTTGATTCGACGAATGATGACCTAGCTAAAATAGCTCGAGTAAAGGTAGTCAAGAGTAGGGAGATGAAAACCGAATGATTTGTAGCTAAGTAGAGAAATGATTCAAAAAATTAAACACTCACACATTCAAGGAACACCACGATGTATAGTGGTTCGGTCAAATGACCTACATCAATTTTTGAAGCCTTCTTCGATGAGGCTCTCAACTTCCACTAGTAAATCACTTTGAAGGGGAAGGACCAAATACCGCTCTTACAACCTTCTTACAAGTGGTTCACACTCTTACAGATTTTTCCAAAGAGAAAGAGGGAGGTGAACACTTAGGCTATTGAAAATAAGACTTTGCTAGAGCTTTTTCTTACTTTCTAACTTCTCAAAAAGGTGTATTCTCTGTTGAGAATTGAGGGGTATTTATAGGCCCCAAGAGGATTCAAATTTGGGCTCCAAATTTGAATTACTTTTGGGTTTCCCGGTGCTGCCGATACCACCGCCTGTCAGTGGCGGTGCCACTGCCTATCAGTGTCTGACACTAACAGTGTACTAGTGGTGCCTCCGCCTGGACTATTCCAGCTCACTGGTTGGGCTCGAAACTTGGCCCAAACTAGTCCAATCTTGGGCCCAATTGGCCTCTAACCAGGTTATAGGATTAACCCTTAATCCTAACCCAAATTATATGCAAACTATGAAATTAAGACATAGCCCTAAGCAAATTTTTTCCGACAACGTTGATTTTCCTTCCAGCGAGTTTTCCGGCGAACTTCCGGCGGACTTCCGATACACCCTCGGAGTTCTTCTGGTGAACTCCGAGCAGGCTCACGGTCTTGTGGCGAGTTCAACGAGTCTTTGGCAAGTATTCGAACCTTCTTGGTGATCTCTGCAAACCTCTGACGATCTTTCCGATGGACTTCCGAAACCTTTGGCAAGTCCCCGATTCTTTCTCGGTTGGTTCCGGCAGCACTTCCAACGATTCTTTGGACTTTCGGCGGACTCTCGAACACCCATCGAACTTGACTCTGGTAAACTTGCTTTATGTCTTCAAGCTATCATACTTAATCCTGCACACTTAACTCAATAATATGGATTAGATCAATTAACCCATTAATTGACTTCATCATCAAAATCCGAGATTCAATAATCTCCCCCTTTTTGATGATGGCAATCAATTGATGATGGAGTTAATCATAACTCCCCCTATCTATATGTCATATTATAAGAAGATAAAAACACTTGAATTCAATCTCTTTGAATTCAAGCCTAAACCGATAAGTTCTATCCGTTGAACTTATCATTATTCTTAATAAGCATGAGCAAATATGAAACTTCGTATTTCTCATAATTTCAAGGCATGAAAATTATTTTCAAGCTAAATGATAAAAGACATTTATCATTTCGACAAGAAATAATAATAATTTGAAATTTCAACATGGATCTCATGATATAAATGCAAGGCATGATTTCATATGATCATGAAATGATTGCTTATCATATATATAAAAAAATTGATAAACATGATACAACTATAAAATCATCTCATAGGAAAAAAATCTTGAAAAGGAGATGTCAAAATTCACAAAGCTTCAACTTGGCATTAAGATCAATCATTCAAGGAAGACATTCAATCATCCAAAATAACATGAAGGTGCCATCAAAATGTTGATAAAATTTCGGAAAGAAACATCCAACATCATATACTAGGATAATGTCAAACGCATGTCAAGGTAGCATAGAGGTTTACAATAATAAGAAAGATTTAACACAATGATTATTCCTTCGGAGGAATTCCAGAGTTCCTATATATACAATCAAGCCTGCACATAACCACGTAGTTCCCTTAAAATTTCAACTTGTTGTAATTGGATTTGCTCTTGTTGTGATTTGAGTTGCTCTTGCTGTGATTTGATTTAATTTAATTCTTCCATGATGGCATCTTTAGAAGATGAAGCTAGAGCTGATTCTAAAGGTGCTGCACCAAAGGGAATAGGAGGAGGAGATTTATTTCCTCTAAAAATGGGTGTTTCAGGGTGTTCTACTGGTGGGGGAACCAGATCGGTCCTTCTAGGTTGCCTAATCCATATACCATTGCTAAAAGTGCGCCTAAGTCTCTTGAGTAAGTTTTTGTTGATAGTGTTAAATCGATCGACCTAGATTATTTCTTCATCGGGTGAGACATAAATATTATAGGTAGGCATTAATCGAGTGACTAACCCCCCATACGGTAACATTGAGTCTTTAGCTATTATGTCCTACATATGTTGCCAGATTAAGTATCCAAAATAATTATTTTGGCCGGTCATAGTCCAATACATAGTACTTAACTCTATTTGCCTAATCTCATCATGATAAAATTGTTTAGGAAGTAGGATGCTTATCATGATGTGATGAAGAAATTTAGAGTTAAAGGGCAACAAGTGCTCGTAACTTTTGGGAATTATGCCTAGATTTGGATTTGCAAAAATAGTTTCTAAGGCTTCAAAGTAAGTTGCTCGGATTGCATTGATATCCCATTTACTTCTAAAATAACAACCCCTATCCTTTTTGGTAATTCCAATTAACTCACATATAGTGCTATCAAAGATTCGAATTTGTGTTCCTAAGAGGTAGGTTGTTAAGCTATCATTGTCTACACTTAAGTTTGCGTAAAATAACCTAACCAACCTAGGGTAAATCGGTTCATCAATTTGTAGGATAGGTAAGACATCTAAATTTGTAAACCATCTAATGGGTTCTAGGTTTCCAAGTTCACCTACATCAACATGTTTGCCCTTATGTATTGTTCTTGTTTCGAAATTAGGATACCTAAGGGCTACTTCATTAGATCTAAAGAGGATTTGGTCATAGGAATCTCCTTCCACCCTGTTCCCTTTGGTTCTTGATGATATCTTAGGAGCCATATCTAATCATGATGATAGATTAAGAGAGAACATTAAAGAATAGGCCAAATAATGAGAGGAAGAAAAAAAAAATTTAGATCTTATCTTATGTGATTTTCCTTGGGAGGTAGAGAGCTTGATCCAAGAAGAACCCCTCTCTTAGGCTTCTAGAGGCTTAGAATGAGGTTGAGAGAGGTTTAGAGGGCTTTGTGAGAGTGTTAGGGAAGGTGCTCTTGGGTTGGGGGTGGCTCTTTATAAGGGGGTTCTCGGGCGGTGCCACCGCCCCGGGACCGAGCGCTCAAGCAGTGTTACCGCCGGTTCTAACGGTGCCACCGCTAGCACGCCAAAAAATGATTTTTTTTTACTTTTTATTATTTTTGTTTTCAGAAGTTTTAATGTGTTTGATTTAAGAAAGGATAGTGTCTTGGATCACTCTTTAAGATGTCATTCAAAATCGAAAAGAAAGAAGTCAAATCCATGAAAACCGAAAAGAGGATGAAAATTTTT
>LVTN01002884.1:0-28033 GCA_001649415.1 Musa itinerans
ACATATTCTCATAGTCGGATACATTAAGATACTAATGAGAGAACAATCAACCTCTCCGCATATTCTCATAGTCGGATACATTAGAAGTAACACCTCTATTTAATATATTTCAAAAGAATCACATCAAAATACAGAATTATCTCAAGCCTATTTAGAGAAAACAACAAAGAAAATGAAATGGGCTGATTTGGGAATAAAGAGCTAATGCATAAACATAAAGATCCTTTTGTCATCACAAGGTAGGCAACATGTTACATGAAGTTCAACTCCTAGCATGGTTCAAAATGCTCATCTTTCACACAAGCAACTTGAAGCCCTACCACACTAATCTATAGGACACAAACATGTCTTATTAAAAGCGAGTGGATGTCACATTGGTAGATCGCAAGCACGAGGTTCTCACTGGTGCAGATCAAATTGAGGTGGCAAAACATTCCCGAAACAAAAGGGTAGTTAGGAGCTAGTAGATGCTCTATATGCCATGAATTGATCATCAAGGCATTTCCAAAGCAAATTAATGGGGTCATCGATGAATTAAGTGGCAAAAAAAATGTGAGACAACTACAACAAGCCTCCGTGACACAGCACCTTCACCATATGAGCAGTCGTGTCTTTTTTTCATCATCACTTGTGTTTAATGTATATAGTTTCATTGATCGTCTATAATGAAAATGATCAAAACTATGTTATGATAGTTTTTTTAGGTAGTGTGATAGTGATATGAACAATAACCATCTCAACACTACGAATCTCTCGGGTGGCACCGGGCCAGGTGGAGGTTTAGGATACTAGTTTGAGAGTTTCAACTTGTAAAATCATTAGTTGCATGTTCATGCAAAAGTGTGAGACTCTATCAAGTCTAACATCAGAGACTCTATCATCATTCAAAACAACGACTGCCTTTTTAAGAGTTTTTTGTTGCATTCAATTGTTTGAATAGTGTGAGACTGTAGTCTATCGTTTACATCTTCAACTAACCATTTTCTTTGTAGGTCCTAAACAAACCATATGAAGTTACAACTAGATTCACTATTGGTGATTAGATATCCTTTGGATGATTGATGACTTGGGGCGACTTTGGATGGAGTTGCTATGACTAAGCTTCAAACTAAACTTCTCCATGTGTTTGTACTCCCAAACTAATGGCTAGTTGGAAATAGTAAATGGTGGATGTCAGGCTCAAGCTTCAGTACTTATTAAAGTGATGAAACATTAGTAAAACAAATACTAATTGAGAGCCAAATGTTCTACACCATTAATTGATTATCAAGCCATCATTCCCAAGAGCATCTATAAATTAAGTGGGAGAAAATGTGAGGGACAATTACAATAAACCTGTAATATAACTAGCACCTTTGCCATTTCGTTCTTTTTTTTTTTTTGTTCGTCATCACTCTTTTCTTGTAAGTAGCAAGACGTGTAATAGCTTGATAGCCCCATCTTGCATGATTTTGTTTGTATTTTAATGTATAAACAGTTTGTAGATCATTTCGTTGATCGTTATTAGTATTAGATTGAAAATGATCAAAACAATAATTTACTCCTTTGTCACGATTGTGTTTCTCGATCATGGGTTAACGACTCGTAACATTAGTTATCACAATACTCTTTAACTCCTCGGATGATATCGAGCCAAATAGGGCTTTGGATATAGTTGAAAAGATTTGACGACCTGTGAGATTGGTAGTTATATGTTCATACAAGTGTGAGGCTCTATCAAGTGTGACATCGAAGATCGTACTATCATTTGAAACAACGTATGTCGTACGAGATGACGATGATATTGATACTCTGTTGCTCTCGAATTCGTCTAACCATTTCCTTCGTACGTCCTTAACAAATCATCATACAGAGTGGTTACAAGTATGTTCACCTTTTGCTGCAAGCAGGTATTTGGATGATTCACGATTTATACCATACTAAATCGGCTTGTAACCAGTATGACACAAAGGCTAAATCCGAGTATGTAAAACGAAGACTTCCTTCTCTTAAGCGGATGCGGGTAAAGGATCCACCAAACCAAAATCCGTATGCAAATTTTATGCGGTTATCCGCATAAGATCTCCCCGAAGGTTTCACCGTCCGAAGATATATCTTTCTTTAATTTGAAATAGACAGGCGGTTGAGATGAGAAGTGGGAATAAAATGAACGGCATCGAATGCAGGCTTATAGAAATTCCATGCGGATACCCGCATGCAAATTGGCTCGGTGATTCACCCTCGGTACGACCACCGTCATCTTCTTCTTCTCCCTCTCGTCTTTTGTTATCAGACGCCTCAACTCCATCTGGTTTGTCACCTCTTGCCCGCACGTCACTGCTTGCATCTTCAGCTCTCTCTTCTCTGTCTCGCCCTTGTTCACACTCTGATCCTCGAGATCGGAAGGGAAGGATGCAGCCCGGCAGCGAGGCTTCCCGACGTATCGCTAGGATCAATTCTCACCTCCACCCAACCGTCTCTCAGGTGTTCAATGAGAATTCCTTTTTCCTTTTGCTTTTTTTGGAAAAAGAAGCCGGTTTGATTGCTGCGTTCTGTTGATGGTTTTTTTTCGTGCCGAGATCGAATCTTGGTGGCGGTCTTTGATCGTTAGGGTAGTTGGGGTTTTCTATTTTGTGTCCTCTTCCGCCGTCGTTATTCTAGGGTTTCTTTTAAGACTAGTCTGTTTATTGTCTTGTTTACTTGGAAGCTGATGATTGGGCAAAGAACAGGATGGTCTCGGTACGTGTTTGCGTTTCTTTGATGTGATGAGTTTTCATTGTGTGGTTGAAGATGGAGGAGACCTCCTTGCTGAGGAGAGCGAATTGCCGGTCCAAAGGAGGGGCGTCAGGATTTAAGGTGGCGATTTTGGGTGCTGCTGGGGGGATCGGTCAGCCGCTTGCTTTGCTGATGAAGATGAATCCTTTGGTGTCGGTTTTGCACCTTTACGATGTTGTCAATGCTCCAGGTGTTACTGCAGATATAAGCCATATGAATACTGGTGCCGTGGTAATTGCTTCGACACTCATTGGCTTATCCTGTACTTCTTGCATGAGTTCAAGTTCATGGTAGTTTAATTCAAGCATCTATTCAAATTCCTCAAATTTAGAAACCAAATTTAGCTTCATTTTGGCTTCTCCTTTTCTTAGGTCCTATGGTTTACGATGATACTTAATATTGCTTTTGAAAAAATTGGGTACAATAATATAGTTATCATTTGGTCGTCCAGGTTCGTGGCTTTCTGGGCCAGCCTCAATTGGAGGATGCACTTGCAGGAATGGACCTTGTCATTATTCCTGCTGGTGTCCCTAGGAAACCAGGAATGACCAGGGATGATTTATTTAAAATCAACGCTGGAATTGTTAAGACGCTTTGTGAAGGAATTGTTAAATGCTGTCCCAAGGCTATTGTGAACTTGATCAGCAATCCGGTGAACTCTACTGTACCTATTGCAGCTGAGGTTTTCAAGAAGGCTGGTACTTATGATTCCAAGCGTCTTTTGGGGGTGACAATGCTTGATGTAGTGAGAGCCAATACTTTTGTGGTATGTATCAAATTTAGTTCAGCATTACTTGGAGAGTTCTGAATATTGTCAGCTTTAAATGTTGTGGGTCAATTATTGAATATTTTTTCCTTATAATTTCAGGATGATGAGACATTGCAATCTTTGTCCAGTTGTAGTGTCATCTCAATGAATTAATTATGCAATATGAGATTATATAAATTCATTCTCTTTATACCAATAATCTCTAGTGACTTATTGATGCCTTGTTTACAGGCTGAAGTATTAGGGATTGATCCCAGGGATGTTAATGTTCCCGTGGTTGGTGGTCATGCAGGAGTCACAATATTACCTCTCTTATCACAGGTGGACAAACTCCCTTATATTGCAAATTTCTTTTATGCAGTTCAGTTTTATAAGTTTGTAGGTACTCCCATCAGAAATTTTCTACATTGACTGTGTTCTGTGTTATCACGTTGTATAGGTCAATCCTCCATGTTCATTTACGCCTGAGGAAATTAGTTATCTGACCGATCGCATACAAAATGGAGGAACAGAGGTTGTCGAGGTAAATTAAGAGAAGTGTTATTCCATTCAAAGTATTAGATGAAACTTTTTTTCGTCAGGTTTACATTTTGCAGTCAAATTTTGTCACCTTCCTGTAGTATTCCTTTTGTGGAATTTTATGGGGAATGAATTGGCAGAGTGAAGATTGAGGGGAGTGGGCACTTACGTATTATTGGTGTTGCAGTTGGTGGTTTGAGAATTGGAGTTGATTAATTGATTGCTGGAGATAAGGTTGTCTGGAACTATTTGCATAAGAATGCCTTAGATTGATTGCTTCCCACACCTCGCTCACCCATGAGGGCAAGATTTGAAAATCCATAGAAAAAAGACAGGAAGATGTGCATGTGTGTGTGTGTGTGTATATATATATATATACATGTATGTATATATATATACATGTATGTATATATATATACATGTATGTATATATATATACATGTATGAATGTATGTGTGTGTGTGTGTCTGTGTGAGCAACAGTTGATGCAATATACTTTAGGTTTTGGTTTATCACATGGACACTGATGAAAAAAATGAACATGTAAGAGTCTAAAGTTACTATTATTTTATAAAAAAGAAGCAAACATGTACAAGAGAAATATGATAGAGGTAATACATCAGGTTGTTAGAAGTTCTGAATACGTAAAGTTTGATAGGAATGGCTGCTTTCTGGTACTCAAAGCTAAATGCAAAAATGAAATGAGTGGATTCAGTTAGGTTTTCAGTTGGCCTAGGTTATAAGTGGACTGGGTTGAGAATAAGTTAGAACTGATTTATGTTGTACTTGGGCTATTTTTTAAAAAAGTATAGTAGTTATACTCTTGGTATTTGTTTGCTGTTAAAAGTATCATGGAGGTGTAATTGGAGCTAGTTTCTGAGTTTTGATACTGATTGATTTTCTAGTAGTTTTCTGAAACAGTTATACTAGTTTTGAAGGATCTTTAATCCAAATATAGTATCAGGAGTCTCGTCTTTATATTCGAGGGTGTGTCAGATGGGAAGTCACAGGTTTTGCATGATTCATTATTAAAAACAGAATCAGGTATTATTTTAAGGCTAAAGTCCATTCACTAGTCCCTTAAAATATCTGTCATCTTCTTTTCTTGACATATTTTTTTATCTGCTGCTGTTATTTTTCTTTACCTATTTTATGTAATTTCTAACAGCAATTCTACCGTTGCTCACTGGTTTTATTTAGTTGAAGAAAACGTTTTCATGTTTGGGTCTGCTATGAATGATTTAGATAACTAAGGATCATGTAAAGCTTCCATGGAGCATTCAATTGAAGAAATTACTCAACAGATTGAGCCGTGATGAAAGATCAACATCTCAGGAATTGCTAAAATTTGTCCTGAGTTTATGATCTTGCTATTTACTCATTTTCTGTTACAAGCACCTATATGGTCAATCAGTGTAGTTGAAGTCCATTCTTTGCAATGTGGGAAAGGACTAGTTTGTCATTGTATGCACTTGTGAGTTGTGAAGGCCATTGGTGGGAAGCTTAAATGCTGTTGGCACAATCTGGTGCATTGTGTGCAGATTTGTGTTTGAAGGGACTATACTATAGGGGTTAGAAAGTTATTCTTAGGTGAACATTGAGTTTTGAGGAAGGACAGCATCAACTTAAGGAATCCCAAAATATGGAAGAGGAGAGGACACTGCCATCACGATTTGAGAAGTAAGCCATATCCTAAGCCACAGATGAACCTAAAATTTATACAGTGGGAAACCTAGATACTAATGGCACAATCTGGTGCATCTGTATGTGATACAAGGGACTCTGTACTCTAGGGGCTAGCAAGACAGTTTTGAGTCAACATTGAATTTTAGTGAAGAACACCATCAACTTAATGAAATTGCATAATTGGAAGAGGAGAGGACACTATCATTTCAACTCAAAAAGTGAGCACATACCCTAAGCCAAGGCTGAAGCTAAGCTTTTTACAATGGAAAATCTAGTTACTCTTGGCAAAATCTGGTGCATTTGTGTGCAGAGATGTGGTAGAAGGGGTTATGTACCTTAGGGGTTAGCAAGCTAGTCACAGGTCAATTAAGTTCTTGGGAACCGCAGCATCGACTAAAAAAACTGTAGAATTCAAAAAGGAAAAAAGACACTCTCAACTCAAAATGTGGGCTCATACCTTGAGCCAAAGCTGAAGCTAGTGGTTTGTGTTGGAGAGTAGCAGGTTGTTATCCATCATGGAGAGGATCAGCTGCTGTAATTATGTTATAATAACATGTAGTTCTATGACCAGTACTTACGATCCATGATAAAGATGTCTATTATGTTTGCAACATATTGAATTATTTTTTGGTAATTTATTCATGTGAAGATTGGACATGGTAAGAAGCAGTAGGTGGTTTACCAGTTACCAATGTATCAGAGATTGTGGAGCACAATCAAAATAAACATAGCTGAGGTTGCTTAGGTTTATCTTGGTTCAAAGATGGGTTAGGAGTTAGGACTAATTAGCAGCACATTTAGCTTGCTTTTTCTAATGTCAGATACTGTACTTATATTTGCTAGTAAATGTGACAAATGTATCAGAGTTCAATTAAGTTTTGATAAGAGAGCATTTGATACGAAATCAGTTCATTGATTTTGCAATGGTTTCAATAGCCTCAAAAGGTCTCAGAGTCATACTTTATGGTACTACAATGATGTTTATTTGTCTCCAGCTGGGAATCAAGTTCTGTGCAATCTTTGCTGACGGGGATAATAGTTTTTAGCAGAGAGACGAAACGAAAAAAAAAGTGTGTCAGACTATGATTCTTTATGTAGTCTTTCTTTTTGTTTGTTTGTTTGGTTACCCATCTGACAGGGATAATAGGTTTTTAGCAGAGAGATGAAAGGAAAAAAAAAGGGAGTATCAGACTATGATTCTTTATTCAGTCTTTCTTTTTGTTTGTTTTTTTTGTTACTCACCAGCATCCTAAAAAGGTTTTTTCCCTGAAGAAGGGAAAAATTCTTCAACTTCAAGCTAGTTCCACATTTTTTATAGTTATCTATTGATTGTAGATGATGCTCAGATATGTGTGTAGAAATTTTTGTAAATGTTGTCAAAGACCATAAAGGTACAATAGGACTTAAAGTTGTGAAATGCCAAAATTAGTTTACATTGATGTAGCCTCTTAGCTGTAGTAGAACACAACAAATGGCTAGAGAATCTAAATTAACAAATGTGGCTATATTCTTCAGCTATTAAAGTTACATGTATTTGTTCTTTGTAAGTTCTTTAAAAAGCATAATTTTGTCTCTCTATAGATTTATGTTAGTTTCTAGCCACATTGGTTACTATGACATTTATCTACTGTCTTTGAAGTTTATATAATCCTAAGGATTGCACAGATGCTGGCCATAAAAAATATTTAGTCTGGGTTTTACTTATTGAATGTTGATAAATGCTAAATCGTACATTGTTTAAAATTGCAGGCAAAAGCTGGTGCTGGTTCTGCAACATTGTCAATGGTTGGTGTCCTTCACTTGAGTTTCCATTATGCATATATGTGTGTGTGTACTGTTGAATCCATTGCTTGTATAGTGAAATGTAACCAAATTATGCAGGCATATGCAGCTGCTAAATTTGCAGATGCTTGTTTGCGGGGATTACGAGGTGATGCAGGCGTAGTTGAATGCTCATTTGTGGCTTCCCAGGTCTCCTCCCCTGCCCAACTTTGTGTTTGTTCTTCTTCCATTTTCTATGCTACAACAGTACAGCCATGATCTTAATCCTTATGTCCTTTTACTGCTTTTTATATAGGTGACAGAACTGCCCTTTTTTGCATCTAAAGTGCGGTTAGGTCGTTGTGGAGTTGAGGAGGTTCTTCCCCTTGGACCTTTGAATGAGTTTGAAAGGTCTGTGTCTTGGTTTCATCATTTTCATTTCACCACGTCAACAGTATCTGATTTATTGTCACTTGTGATTAATGTTTAAAAACCAATTGTCACATTTTGTGGTCTCAATTTGTCGACATATAGTTTTCTTTGAAGCTCTATTTATAAATTTTCCTTCCATTAGGGGTTTGCTATCTTGTGAGTGGTTCATTGGACTTGTGAGATCTTTACTTCAGGCTACATACAGCAACTTAGTTGGAGAGCTGCACCTATCTTATCTCTATGTATATTAGGGAGAGCTGCACCTACATAGTTGTAGATGTTTCAAAGTCGCTTTTCTTGCAGATATGACGTGCACCTCATGGAAATGCCTATGATTGACATTTCCTATTGTATGCACTTGAACCATACTAGCCTTGTTGACTAGACATCCTTGTTATGACAGGGCTGGCTTGGAGAAGGCAAAGAAAGAGTTGGCAGTAAGCATTCAAAAGGGTGTCTCATTCATTCACAAGTGATGGAAATGGAGTGCCCAACTCCTGAGCAGATTGAGCTCATATGTAAGACTTAGATCCCATGGTTGAAGAAATAACTGTGCTGATATTTGTAATTTTGTTACAGATTTGGTAGCCTGATAAACAATAATCACAATAATTTCTTGTGAAGAAGCCTTCTACTGTTCAAATGTACTTTGAGAAAGAAAAAAAGAAACTCTTTATCTTGAATTATGTCATGGTGCAATAAGGGAATTCTCTGTGTATAGAGATTGTTTTGAGATTTTGTTTGTTGCACAGGATTTGAAATTCTGTATGCAATATATTAGAAGTAAATTACAAGAACTTACTGCGATATTACATTAGCTGTTGATCAAGGTCTTACATTTGCTTAAATTCGGTTATAATGAAAATATATATTTGAGGTCTTTGTTTGCAAGCAGTTTTTCCAGCAACCAATTTGATATCAAGTGTATCTTTGTAGTGCAACCTTCTTTTTATGATAAGATAGTTAGGATGCTCAAGGGATTAGAAGTCAAGGAGATACAATGCCTGTTTCACCACAGGTCTCAGTTTCAAGCTTCAAGGACACTAGGGAGACAAAAAACCCCTTAAGTTTCCATTCTCATTGAGGTCTTCATTCACGGTGTGGTTTGGCCTGAGTAGCTTTGGTGAGGTTTTTCACGGCATCCTTTAGGCATTGTCAGGACTTGTCTGGAACTATTGCCAGAACTTTCCATGAAAAAACTCAGAAATTTATTTAGGGTAAGAAGCTAAGTAACCTGATGTGGTACAAGTGTAAGATGTTGGGAAAGCATGGAACCTAATTCTAGTTGAGTTTGCAAGTGATTAAAGTCAGTGAAAGGTGAGACAAAGAGCCAACACAAAAATGCATTTTTCAGATCCATGCTGTTGGATGAACTAGAGTCTCTTGATTAGAAACAAAAACACACTACAGGAGAAATTTTGTTATCTACAGTTACTACAAACAACATGTGTGATCTTATAAATGTTCCTTTCGAACTGATTATGTAAATGACATATGGGAATTGTAGAATTAGCTGGTTTCTCGCATTACCTTTGCAGTTCATTCCCCCAGACTTTACCTTGGAGGTACATCGAGATTTTCGGTGACTGCACTATTCATCTCTTTTACATCCAGTTGATTTGGTAGGACTTTGTGTAATATGTATAGACTTAGCAGTATCAACTGACAATTTTCTTCAGTAGCATCAAAAGAGCAATAGAGACATGAAATATTGGCTGACATGGTATTTTGTTTCTTGATATCTCAGATGTAACTTTAGTGTATTTGTAGTATTTTTTCTTGGTACATACTACACTGATTGGGATTGAGTGGCCATCAGTACTGAGTCAAGTCTTTTTATGTTTTTGGATATGTGCAAAATAGTAATCTACTATTTGTTTGGGCCATTGGTGTTGTATAACTCAAATAGTAATACTACACTGCTAGCTTGTTTTTTAGTTCTTCTAATCTTGCCATGTTTTTATTGCTTCCTTCCAATGCCTGCCAACCCAAAGCTAGCAGTGTCCTCAATGTAGGTGTCTTTGGACAGAGCTTGATCCTGGCCTCCTGAGACTGTTGATAGTTCCCTCAAGGCTACACTCAACTTTTGGAGCATGCAACCTCAGGTAAGACTACTCAGGAATTATGGCATAGGAACAGTGTCAGGCATCCAAGTATTATGTTAGTGAGACAGATATCTGGGCACTTCACATGCATTCCCCTATTGTCATCCACATCATTTCATTCTGGCATGGGTCCTGAGGGTCTGAGGAAGACCCCATCATCATCATCATTATGGCACCCGGAAAAGATGCAGACTTTTTGAGTTTGTTGAATGGTAGTTCATCATTAATTTCCACTATCAACTGAGTAGTTTCAGACTGCATGTCTCTTTGCGGTCACATAATTATGTGCTGTGTGTTGTGTTGATGGTGTTCCAAGTCTTGAACAAAGGTTTTGAGAGTGATGAAAGTAAACTATGTGCTGTTTTCCAGCATCAATGTTCATCATTTGATTTGGGTGGGTGCCTGGAAAATGTTCTACTACACTTCAAATTAGTTTCATGGTTGTCAAACTAGTGTTACTGGAGTTGCAAGTTCATCAATGAAGGCTTTATGGAGTGGCAAACAGGATCAAGTCAAGCGCAATGGTAGCTCATCAGTGACTCCTAGTATGAACTTAGTCCAGGCACAAAATGATGGATGGTGTGAATGGTGTTGCAAGTCCTGAAGAAAGGCTTCGAGAGTGTTGAAGTGCTAACCTTGTACCTACCATTTTCCTTCATCAATGGCAACTGACAAAGCAGATGGTGTGCCTCATCATGACAAAGCTTCGGAAGCAATTAGTACAAAGTCCATTCTAGCTTTCATTAAGCAACAAGCTGTGTATGTGATTCTGTCTCATCAACGCCTTTTGTCTTTGCTTCATGCCATCAAATAAAACAAGACAATCATGCAGAGAAGGGAGGGAGTGGGGTTTCGATACCATGAATTGCGTGCAAGCAAAGACCTAGCAATGGTAGTTCCTCTAGGGAATCCATGATTTCTTGTCATCATGTCTTGAAGACAAATTCCCTAGGTAGTTATCTGTGTGGCAAACTTCACTGGGTGGGTATTAGTCATGACATCTCTCTATCTCCTAGCATCATCATCAGGTAATTATATTCAGCTATCTTAAATATCTTAGTCTTTATATTATAAAAAATTATATTCACATCCTTATCTTCAATATCTTAGTCTTTATATTATAAAAAATTATATTCACATCCTTATCTTCAATATCTTAGTCTTTATATTATAAAAAATTATATTGACATCCTTATAGTTATAAAAGTAAAACATATAGATTCATTTATCTTAACAATATTAAATTTTCAAATGAAAAGATTAAAAAAAAGGATAAAAAGATAATTTTAATATTTCAGTTGTTAGTAACGAATGACGTCAGTGATGATGGATGGTGGCGCGCTGAGGGCCACGAGTGGCTATTGTGGATGAAAAGAGCGACGGTAAAAGATGAGGGTTGCTTTGTATCTGCGTTGATGCCAACGTAGATGCAAATGTCAAGCATCCTATTTTATCGCTCTATAGTTGTCAAGCGGTGAAATGATCATTTTGTCACGGACAAACTTCTAAATAGAATGTTTGATGTAATGCTTATGTATGTCTGTGTCTTTTGGTATGTTCATGCCTTGCGCAACATGTAAAGGGATAGCCAAAGGCTTAATAGTCCTATTTTTAGATAGGTTTGGTAGCCGCTTTAGGCTATAAATAAAGGTCGCGTCATGTGGACACTTGTGAGAGATATTCGGTCTGTAGTGGACCATTTTGACCCTTTGTTGTGCAACCGGTCGGAGCTTGTAAAGTCTATTTGTAATTTGCATTGGCTATGAAGTGTTTTCGGAGTTGTTTGCTTGTGGATCTCGAGTGATACGCTTTCTTTAACCCGTTTTCTCTTTTGTAGGTCCTATGGGATCGTGGGAGGTTTCAAGGAGGCTAATCTTTACGGACGAACACGCAAGGGTGCTGTATGACTTACGCAAAATCAGCTAAGTCCATGACAACTTGACATCTGTGTCAATGTTGATGTAAATGCCAAATAACCCTTTCGTCGCTTAGTAATTGTATTGATGTCGACATGGATACAGAATGACGAAAGGACCACTTGACAACTACATTAGTGTTGATGTAGATGCAGAGCAATGAAAAGACCATTCGACAACTACATCATCGTCGACGTAAATACAGAGCAACCCTCATTTATTGTCGTCGCTCTTCTCATCAACAATAGCCACATGCAACTTCAGCAGCATCACTATCCATCACAACTAGAATATTAAAATTACCTTTTTATTTTTTATTTTCATATTTTCGTTAGTAAATCTAATGACGTTAAGGTAAATGAACTTAGATATTTCACTTTCGTAACTATAATAATATCAATATAATTTTTTAAAATATAAAAATTAAAATATCAAAAATAAATTATTTATAGATATAATTTATAATTAATCTCATTATTCTTGTTCTCACTAAGTCCATGAGATTTCTTATCATCTATTCCACCTGTATAATATCATTTCTCTAGCGAGTCCATGATTTCTTGTCATCTTGCCTGAGAGAAATTCTGACCACGTGCAGCGCACATGCATCTCGGCCGTCCGTCAGATGCTTTTTCTGCCACGTGCAACTCCCCAAATCATCTCATATGTGACATGTACGCACCCACGCGGGACCCCCGATTTTACCCCCTCGCTTTATAGCCACCAGAAATAAAAAGGAGGATTGGGGCCCACGGCGGTCGTCGGCGGAGGATGATTCTCCGGTGATCGAGTGGACAGCTAATGAGTAGGTTTTGGCTTTTGGAAATTGATACGATCTTCTAAGAGATCCTACCACGCGTCGGATCGACCTGAGGAGGTGGCAATTTAATGCTGGCCGTCAGATGTCGGCGTCTCCATGCAGATGATCCCGCGCGGGTGGGTCCCGTTTCCCATTTGAGATGGTAGATTGAAAGCGGGCGGGGAGGGGGACACGCTGCGGGTCTTCCGATCGAGAATTGACGGTGATCGACAGGGAGAGCCCACCACGTGGCTCAAGGTGGAAGGTGCCGGGTGAAACTCGGGTAGGACCACCACCCGAGATATATTTCCTTCATGGGAACAGCGGCCGCCGTTCTCTCTCTTAAATCCCATTGAGATATTTTTCCTCTAAATTCTCGAAAATACATAGCAAAAAGTATGTCTTTTAGAAGATGAATAGCTCGGAATTTATTCTGTGGAACTCAGTATAAATTCATATAGTTCTAACCTTTTTTCCCACCACATGCCACATGTTTTTAAGATGGTACAATCATATTGGGAAAAACTTAGAAGAGAGGGAGAGAGAGAGAGAGAGAGTTTATCAGAATACTCTTTGGTTTCCAGCCTCCAACCATCTCCAGTGTGAAGTCCATAGCACAGTCACATGCATAGCCTAGATGATTGTGTAGCTACTAAATAGTTTCTTTCGGTCAGTCTCACCTCGAAAAGGTCAACCTACAAAGGTTTTGATAGTGGAATCAAAGAAGAGGAAACTGAATTGAAACTCTTCTTTCTCCTGCTGATGAAGACTGCAGAGAAACAGGTTGTCATATTTCGTGCTTGCACTGAACATTAGTCAGTCACTGAGAAAGAACTACTACTGCTCACTCTTGCATGGCAGATGGGAGGAAGCAGACAACAGCAGCAGCAGTGCTCTGCAAGGAACTGCAGCTGCAAATCATGGTCTGAAGGCTTGCAGCAACCTCAAAACTATAATGTATTATTATTGTGTGTGTGTGTGTGATTGTGTGTGTGATCTACAAGGAGGAAGCATCCACTCACAACAGCCATTTTAATTGAATGCTGCCAAAATTTAGGCCAGTTTTAGTGGAACTATGGACTCATTCAAATGCTTTACAGGAAAATGATTGGGATTATTTCTTCCACAACTGTTCAGAATCTTAGGTATCCAATAAATCTTCCTCAAAATAATGATCTCCAGCTACATAAGTATATGTATCCTCCTCAGCTTAGATCTCTAAAAATGTCCTCCCAAATACTGGCCAATTTGATATTTCATGTTGTCCCCCCTTGCATCACTCTTACATGAATCAGCGGAGCTCAAGGAGGTAGATCTTGTTTCTGCTTGCATGAGCTTTTCAGTATGCAACTCTTCTCGCATAAACCTTTTCAGTGCCTTGTTTATTATTTCTGTTTGACTCCCTTTGTCTGCTTATATCGATGTTGAAATGGTGCCTTATCACGTAAAGAACAAAGACATATTTGTTGTTAGAGCTTGGACTTACCTTAGCAGGCATTACTTGGTCAACAATGTTCATTGTTTCCATGCTACTGTAGGCCTCCATGACATGTCGATATCATGGTGAGCATATAGAGGCTAAGAGATGATCTTGATATTGATGGGAGATCAAAATTACATACCTTATTACAAAGGACTGTCGATACAGTGCATTATGCAAGCATCGATTTTAATATTCGATTAAAACACTTCAATTCTCTAATTCTTCAGTCATATTAACATTAAATGAGCTTATAACACAAGAGGGTCTAAATCCCAACCAAGAACACAAACCTAATCACTTACTAGCATTAGCCTTATCCTCCAGTGCAAGGTTGCCATCTTGCTGGTTGAAACCTGTCAAGTCAGATAGCTACATGTCATCTACTGTTTCCTCTTGATTTATATGGCTGCTATTTCAATCAGATTTCTTTTGTGATCATCACCATAAGATAACAAGATTTAATTCAACATTTCATGTCTGGAATCTCTTCTCACCCTAGCTAGGAGTAGTGACTGAACAAAAATCTAGGAAACAAAGAGGCGCCTGCGTTCTCCATCACTCCACCATCTCATTCAAGTCCATCAATTCAGCTAAATAACAGGGCACAGAGATTTCAATACGATCAGAAACCAGCTCGTGACATAGCCTGCTCCATCTGCTAACAGTTGCAGAAATCAAAGACTCTGTTCCCCTCCGTGTTTGCTCTGGTGAGATCAGACTCACAGGAAGTGGGCAGCAGCAGCAGCAGCAGAGTAATAGAAGAAGACTTGGAACAATAAATAAGGCAAAGTAACTCACCAATCCAACTATACATGAGCTGTGGCAAATTACACCACCTATTTTAAGGCTATAAATCAAGCAACTGGAAGCAAGAAACGGGACTAAACCCTAATTTCTAGTGTATTAATTGCTAAGCAGATCCGATGGTGGTGAATGTGAAGCTGGTTGCTGTTGATGCTCTCTGGTTTCCTTGACAGGTGAGTCCACAGAGGCCACAGGAAGTGGTGGTGGTTGTGCAGTAACATTGCCACTCGAAGAGTCTTCCCCTTGCTTCAATGACGGAATTGGTAGCTCCGTGAGCATCTGCACCACTTCCCTCATCGTCGGCCGCTCCACGCTCTGCTCCTCCACGCAGAGCATCGCGACGTAGAACACATGCATCACCTCGTGGATGGGCGCAGTCGGAAGCCTTGGGTCCAAGATCTTGGCCACATTCTCTTTGTCAGAGCCCGTCATCTTCCTTACCCATTGCACGATGTCGACGCCATCACCGAATTCACCGACCGGCTTCCTACCGGTCACCAGCTCCAGGAGCACCACGCCAAAGCTGTACACATCGCTCTTCTCGTCCACCTTGAGGGTGTAAGCATACTCTGCCGACAAAAAAAACACTCCATGATGAGACACAAAGCCGGTCATGTGAAAGAAGTAGACTTCAAATTGAACTGAAGAATCTCATGTGACCCTGTTACAGAGAGAATTAGATACCGAGATCTAATTAGTCCCAGAAACTGAATCGAATCCAAGTAACAACAGAAGCATAGATACACCTAATCAGGCAAAGAACTGGAGCATGATGAAGCTTCGAAGGACCATAAAGGTAGCACATTTACGAGAAGCAAGTGTAATGAAGGAAGGCAATTGATTGAATGGCAGAGAAAGGAAGGAAACCTGGAGCGATGTAGCCATAAGAACCGGCGATGGCGGACATGCACTCGGAAGTGCCCGAGTCCTGTAAGAACTTGGCGAGTCCGAAATCAGCCACGTGAGCTTCGAAGTCGGAATCCAAGAGGATGTTGTTGGACTTGACATCTCGATGAAGGATCAGCGGCGAACAATCATGGTGGAGGTAGCAGAGACCCTTGGCCGCCTCCACCGCGATCTTGGACCTCGTGTCCCAGTGCAGATGCCCGCCCTTCTTCCCGTGGAGCACCTCGCCGAGGCTCCCGTTGGGCATGTACTCGTACACCAGGAGATTGGTCTCGTGGTTGGAGCAGAAACCCAGCAGCCTCACGATGTACCGGTGGCGGATCCTCCCCAGAGTCTGTATCTCCGCGCTGAACCCGTGGTCGTGCGGCGATCCTCGGCTCATCACCGGAAGCCTCTTGACGGCAACCTGTTCGCCGTCGGGCATGACACCCTTGAAGACTATCCCGGCCCCTCCTTTTCCTATGATGTTCTCCTCCTTCAGGCACTTCAGCACGTCGTCGCACGTGAAGTCCAGCCGCTGGAACGCGGTGAGCCTCCACGCACGGGCCTCGCTGGCCCTCTTCAAGGACCGAGCTTTGATGATGGCCGCAACGGCGAAGGCGATGGAGCAGACGAGAAGGCCGACGACGAGCAAGAGCTTGAAGGACGCCGAGAGGGCGCCTTTGGCGCGGGAGGGACGGGATTCGTTGGATATCCCAGGCCGGCACGGGCCGAGATAAGGGCCGCAGAGGTCCGGGTTGCCCACGAAGGACGTGGCGTTGAAGTAGCTAAACTGACCGGTGCTCGGAACGAGGCCGGAGAGGTTGTTGTAGGAGAAATCCACCGCCGTCAGGCTCTGCATTGTCGAGATGGCCGCCGGAATTTGGCCCTCGAGGTGATTCCTCGACAGGTTGAGGTAATTCAAGATCCGCAGCTCGGCTATATCCGAGGGAACATTGCCAGAGATTTCGTTCCTGCTGAGATCGACAAACGTCAGAAGCTTGCACTTGCTGATCTCCGGACTGATCGGGCCGGAGAACCGATTGCCGCAGAAGTCCAACTTGGAGAGCTGCTGCAACCTCCCCACCTCCGGTGGGATGCTGCCGGAAAACGAGTTCTGGTTCAGCAATAGCTTCTGAAGGCCGGAAAAGTTTCCGATGGACGGAGGCAGAGGACCGACGAGCCGGTTGTTCGAGAGGCAAATCTGTCCAAGACTGGGAGAGATGGAAGAGTTACCGGTGTCCGGGAATCCGCCGGTGAGGAGATTGTCCTGGAACTCCACCTGAGACAGATTGGGCAAGCTAAAGAGGCCATGCGGAATGCTTCCATTGAGGTAGTTGTCCCCCATTCTTATGCGGCTCAAGGATTCGCAGCGGCCGAGTGACTCCGGTATGGAGCCGAAGAGGAAGTTGCCGAGGGCGATCAAAGTTTCGAGCTTGTTACCGTAACAGAGGTCCGGGGGGAGGGACCCCGTGAGCTTGTTTGACGAAAGGTCGAGGAGCTGAAGCTGGCCGTTGGTGCCGAGTCGGCGAGGAATGCTGCCAGTGAAGTTGTTCTCCCACAGCTGGAGCACCTCGAGCTCGGGGAGGTCGCCAACGAACTCTGGGATGGCGTCGAATAGCTTGTTGCGGAAGAGGTTGAGCAGGGTGAGGTTGCTGAGCCCGGAGAAGCTCCGGGGAATCTGGCCGGTGAGGGCATTGTTCGAGAGGTCCATGGACTTGAGGTTTCGGAGGCGGCCGAGCTCCGGTGGGATCTCCCCGGCGAGGCCATTCACCTGGAGGAAGAGGGTGTCGAGGTTCCGAAGGTTTCCCATCTCGGACGGGATGCGGCCAGAGAGGCCGCAGTTGGCGGCGTCGAGGCGGAGCAGGGCGGAGAGGTTGCCGATCTCCGGCGGGACGCCGCCATCGTAGCTGTTGAAGTAGCCGATGTAGAGCTCGCGGAGCGCGGAGAGGTTGCCGATCTCTCGAGGGATGGGGCCGCTGAGCTCGTTGCCGGATATGGCGAGGTACTCGAGGAACTGCCAGTGGCCGTACTCCGGGGGGATGGAGCCGGAGAAGAAGTTGCCGCCGAGGTGGAGGTGGCGGAGAAGGGTCATGGCAGCCACCTCCCGGGGGAGGGGCCCGGTGAGGTTGTTGTTGTAGAGGTCGAGGAGGCGGAGGTCGGCGAGGCGGGCCAGGGCGGCAGGGAAGGAGCCATTGAGGAGGTTGTTGGAAAGGTTGAGGTGGCGAAGGGCAGGAAGGAGGGCCAACTCCGGGGGGATGGGACCGGAAAGGAAGTTGGCGGCGACGGAGAGGCGGAGCAGGGAGCGGAGGCGTCCGACAGCGGGGGGTAGGGGGCTGGAGAGATTGCGTCCAGAGAGGTCGAGGGCGACGACGGCGCCGCTGCTGCCGCAGGTGACGCCTGGCCAGGAACAGTGGTCGGTGGCAGCGTCCCAGGCGGCGAGGGCGGCTCCGGGGTTGGAGAGCTCGGACTTAAGGGAGAGGAGGGCCCGGTGCTCCTCCGCGTAGCCGGCGCTGGCGGCCGCCGCAGAGGACGGGCTGAGGAGGGACAGCAAGAGGAGGTGATAGAACAATAGCATGCCTTCGTTGTGAACTAAACTACAAACTCTCCGTGACTACAGAAATATATATATATATATATATACATGATGGATGATTTACGAAATTTTTACAGAAATTTATTTCCAAAATTTTCAAGGATGAATTTGTAAGACGGTGTTATTTGGCATACTAAATCCTATCAGCTTCAAATTCAATTGATCATATTTACATATTAATTTTTTTTAAGTCCCATGCCAATGATCTGATTCCGATTAATCTATGTCATTCATTGTTTAAACAATAATTTATAATTCAGTTTAATATTTTATCTTATTTAGTGTTAGAAAAAATATCGTTAGCGTTTTGATCAGCATCCGAACCAATATGCATAGAATTGTTTGAAGTGTATTTAAGATAGAAACATCGTGCTCTCGAGGTATCACTTGTATGAAAACTAAGATTAAGAGAAGTCTTTCGATCTAATCCCTCTGACTCAGTTAGTAATATGAGGTATATGAGTGGATGCAAATAATCTTAAAAAGTTCTCTCTTTCTTTTTGTTAAAGGTAAGCTTTTATACTTAGTCCACAAAGAAAACTATGATTGTTTTTCCCCTCATAAATGGCAAGAAGGAAGCTTGTGGTGTCTTTCTCATCATGAATGATGAGAAAAAAGCTTGTAATTATCTTTCTTATTATAAATGATAAGAATTAAGCTTTGTCTTATCTTCCCTCATTAGGTGTCATATGGAAATGATGTGTCAGATGATCAGTCATCATTATATCCCCTCTTAATTTTTCCCTCACCCCGAAGGCGTGCTTCGAAGCTCTTTCAAAAGAGACTCGAAGTGTGATGTTTAATTCATCTGATACATGAGTATTCAGGATTTTCTCTTTCAAGTCGAGTTTTGCCAATGCACACATCTCGGGCACACTTTACTTTGTGCCTCCGTCGTGACAAATTTTTCTTCACGTGGGTAGGGTTTTCCTAACTCGTGTACCTCAAACATATTTTACTTTGTGTCACCACCATGATAAATTTTTCTTCATGCGGGTCAGGTTTTTTTGACTCACGCACTTTAGGCACTTGTTATCTTATGTCTCCACTGTGATAGATTTCTTTTCATGTATGTCGGGTTTTCCTGACTTACGCGTCTCAGATACATTTGGCCTTGTATATCCGTTATAGCATATTTCTCTTCGTGTAGGTCAGGTTTTCCCAACTCACATATCTTGGGCGCATTTGGCCTTGCGCCTCCGTCATGACTAATTTACTTTATCATGGATCAGGTTTCCCAACTCATATGCCTCGAGTACATTTGGTCCTATGCCTCTACCATGGCGAATATATCTTGGCGGGTTAGGCTTCCTCACTCACATGCCTCGAATATATTTAGCCATGCACCTCTACTATAGAGGATCTACCTTAGTGCAGGTCGAGTTTCTTAACTCACACGCCCCAGGCACATCCGTCTTTGTACCTTTGTCATAGCGAATTTCTCTTTAAGCGGGTCAGATTTTTCCGACTCATGCATCTCAAGTGCATTTGGCCTTGCACCTCTATCGTAATGAATATTTCTTCATGTGGGTCGGGTTTTCCCAACACAAGTGTCTCGGGTGCATTTGGCCTTGAACATTTGCTGTAGCGGATTTCTCTTCACACGGGTCGAATTTTCTCGACTCACAACTTTCGGGCGCATTTGGCCTTATGCCTCCGTTGTAGTATATTTCTGATCATGCAGGTTGAGTTTTCCCGACTCACATGTCCCGAGCACATTCGGTCTTGCACCTCTATTATAGCAGATTTTTTTTCATGCAGGTCAAATTTTCCTAACTCACGTGTCCATGGTGTATTTGATCTTGCGCCTTCGTCGTAGCGAATTTCTCTTCATGTGAGTCAAGTTTTTTTGACTAATGCATCTCAAGTGCATTTGGTCTTGCACTTATACCATAATGAATTTCTCTTCACATAAGTCGAGTTTTCTCAACTCATGTATCTCAAGCGTATTTGGCCTTACACCTCCACCATAGTATATTTCTCTTCACGTGGATTAGGTTTTTTTGACTCACATATCTCGGGCATATTTGGTCTTGCACCTTTACTATAACAAATTTACCTCGGCGTGGGTCGGGTTCTCAACTCACACGTCTCGAGCACATTTGGCTTTGCACCTTCGTCATAGTGGATTTCTCTTTACGCGGGTCGAGTTTTTTGGACTTATGTATCTCGAGCCCATTTAGTCTTACGCCTCTACTATAGCGAATTTCCTTTCACATGATTAGGTTTTTTTGACTCACATATCTCGGGCATATTTGGTCTTGCACCTTTACTATAACAAATTTACCTCGGCGTGGGTCGGGTTCTCAACTCACACGCCTCGAGCACATTTGGCTTTGCACCTTCGTCATAGTGGATTTCTCTTTATGCGGGTCGGGTTTTTTGGACTCATGTATCTCGAGCCCATTTAGTCTTGCGCCTCTACTATAGCGAATTTCCTTTCACATGGGTTGAATTTTACTATCTCACGTGTCTCGAATGCATTTGACCTTATGCCTCCGTCGTAGTAAATTTTTCTTCATGCAGGTCGGGTTTTCCTAACTCCCTCATCTCGGGTGCATTTGATCTTCCGCTTCCGCCATGGTGGATTTACCTTAGCACGGATTGGTTTTTTTAACTCACACACCTTTGTTATATTTGGCCCTATGCCTTCGTTATAGTAGATATGCCTTGGTGTAGGTCGGGTTTCTCAACTCACAGGCACATTTGGCCCTGCACCTCCATCGTGACGAAATTTAAGTCCTCTCTTCACGGTGGCGGATTTTGAATCTTTTTGTCGTGATGGGTTTCAAATCCTCTCTCTACAATGGTGGATTTCTCTTTACGTAAGTCGGGTTTTGTTGATTTATACATCTCGGTACATTTGGCCTCTATAATAGTAGATTTCTTTTCATGTCGGTCAAGTTTTTCTGACTCATGCATCTCAGGTGCATTTGGCCTTGTGCATTTGTCGTATCAAAATTTTTTTTATGCAAGTTAGGTTTTCCTAATTCATGCATCTTATATACATTTGGTTTTGCACCTATACCATAGTAGATTTCTCTTTATGGAGGTTAGGTTTTCTTAACTCATGCATCTTAGGTGCATTTGGCCTTACACCTTTGTTGTTGTATATTTTATTCATGCGGGTTGGGTTTTCCTAGCTCACGTGTATCAGGCACATTTGGCTTTGCACATATGCATAGTGGATTTCTCTTTATGCAGGTATGATTTTCTTGACTCATGCATCCCAGGTGCATTTGGCCTTGCGCCTCTACTATAGTAGATTTATTTTAATGCGGGTCAGGTTTTTCTAACTCATGCATTTTGGGTACATTTGGTTTTACACCTCTACTGTAGTAGATTTCTTTTCACACAGGTCAGGTTTTTTTTACTCATACGTCTTAGGCACATTTGACCATGCACCTTTACTATAGCAGAATTTTCTTCACATGGGTCAGGTTTTCTTGACTCATGTGTCTCGGATACATTTGGCATTGCGCTTTCATCATAGCATATTTCTCTTCATGTGGGTTAGGTTCTCTTGACTCATACATCTTGGGCACATTTAGCCTTGTACCTCCGTTGCGGTAGATTTACTTTAGCGTGGGTTGGGTTTCCCAACTCAAACACCTCGGGCACATTTGGCCTTGTACTTCCATCATGGCGGATATAACATAGTATGGATCAAGTTTCTCGACTAACGTGCTACGAGCATATTTAGCCTTACAGCTCCACCATGACGAATTTTAAGTCCTCTCTACACTATAATGAATTTTGGATCTTCTTGTCTTGGCAGGCTATAAATTCTTCCTTCGTCATGGCAGGTTTCAAGTGTTGAATCTCGGATTTTGATGATGAAACCAATTGGTGAGTGTTTATGATTTTATCTGCGCTTTTAGTGACGTAGGATGCTTCGATCAGGATGAGACAATTAAAGCAGGAAGAATCATGTTGGGCCGGAGGAACATGTCAGAAGATTGGACGTCGAGCCGAAGGATCGGTCGACGTATCAACAGAAGGCTTCGGGCCAAGAAGAGCGGATATTGCGGCAAGGAGTTGCGAAGTCAACTGGCTGATTGGGCAATGGGCCGCAAGAGAGGATGATGCGTCGAAGAATCGAACGAAACGTCGAGGGACCAATGACATGCCGGACAACATGATTCATGCTTACTATTAATTGTCTAGATCAAAGTGTGTTTTTACATATGCAGGATTAACTACAATAGCAAGACATAAAGCGAAATAAAGTCCCGGAGTCAAGAACGCGATTTCGTTGGGAGTTCGAGAGTTCGTCGGAAGTCCGGACGTTTGTCGGAAGTTCTACCGAGAAGTCCAGGAGCTTGCCAAAGAAGCTCATCGGAACTCGCCAAGAAGATCGTTGTGAAATCCAAGAGCTTGCCGGGAGCCCGCTAGAACATTGCTGAGAGATCGTTGGAAGTTCGTCGGAAGCTCGCCGGAAGAAACCAAGACATAGGGACTTGTTTAGCTTAGTAAATGTCTTAGATTTCGTAGTTAGCATATAATTGGGATTGGAATTGGGCCAACCCAATTATGGACCAGTTGGGCCCATGTAAGGACTGTGTTGGACCCAATGAAAGGCCCAAATAGTATCCCAAGAAGTGGCACCATCGTAGCACAATCTCCAAGACCGTGTCAAGCAGTGGTACTGCCCAGTGGCAGGGTGCCAGGCGGTGGTACCGTCCAGTGCAGTGTCAGTGTCAGACTAACACTGGCGGTGGTACCGCCCGTACCCAGGAAACTTGGGATGAGATGTTTTTAGGCTCCAAGTTTGAATCAACTTAAGGCCTATAAATACCCCTCTCATCCCTGGTTAACTAACACAAGCACAGAGTATTTAAAAGTGAGAAAATGCTGTTGCAATCACTAGAGAAATCCCCTCCTCTAAATTCTAAGTTTAGAATTCTGTTTAGAGATGAGTGATCGGAGTGTAAAAAAGAGGTTGATCTTCGCCTATTAAAGGAAGATCGATAGTGGATGTCGGTGGCCTCGACGGAAGAGGAATCGACGAAGTGGATGTAGGTCACGATGACTAAACCACTATAAAACTAGGTTTACATTTCTATTTGTGCAATTTACCTTCACTGTAAACTACTTACTTGCTTTACTTCCATTATGCTTACGAATACGATTTCAAAGTTAACATCTCTCCAAAAAGGTTTTCGTTGAAATCGGTTTTAATTGAACGAAGATTTTTTGAAACCGACGTAATCTTTCTGCTGTATTAATTCACCCCCCCTCTTAGTGCTGACCCTTTCCTAACATCAAGTCCTCTCTTCGCCATAGTAGACTTTGAGTTTTCACTTCATCATGATAGATTTCAAGTCCTCTCTCCACCATGACAAGCCTCGGACCTTGTCCTCCTTATAAATCCCCTCCTATAGGGTGGGATTCATTCCTCCGAGGTCCAGAGTCTTCGAAGCCTCAGGAGTTCTCGGCCTCACCACTAGGGCCTCCTTAGGAACGTCTACCCCCTTGCCTTGGTTCTCGGCAAGGCGGGTCGATCTTTAAGTCCTTCATCCTGGCATCAATTATGCTCTTTTGTCTTAGGTTAGAATATCTCTCCTCTCTCATATAAGTTCTTCTCAATCCTCTAGTTATCAGTAGATCAAGGTTTGTGCTCCATCTTCGGATAGTCTAAGGGCAAAGGAAGTCAAGTCCTTTTCATTGGAAGGGGCCTCTCTTATGAACTTGAGAATTTTTTGGGGCTTGGAGTCCATGAGGAGTTCTTATATCTGTGATTCGATGGTGAACACACCTCCTTTGGATCGCCTGAGAACTAAGTATTTTATCTCCACAAAGTTTGACCTACAAGTTCCCCAACCCAATCAATGCCCTTCCAATCCTATCCTAAGGTTTTTCTGCTTTTTTTTAAACATCATTGATGTAGGCCTTCATCTTTCTTTTTCACCCAATGATAGTGTCTGCCTTCAATGGTGGGAAATATCGCATTCCAAATTGGCATCCAACTTATGACACTATCTAATAGTGTTTATTGGGGAATGTCGATATGTCAATATTACTTCAACCTATACCCTCATTGTCATTTATTTTCGATTATGTAACGGGAGAAGTAGCTATTACTTAGTCGCTCGAGGGGCTTCAAGTCTAGTGGTTCCCCTTTCAACAATAAGGGTGGAAAGAAACACTTCTTCCTCATGAGTTCAAGTTAAGACTAAGGGTTCAACCTTACCTAGTTGGCACATTGTATTGACAACACCCCTCCTTTCCAATCGGATAAGGAGGTAGATCAAGTAATTCGATTGAGGTATATACTTTCTTCCTTTGAGGTAGTCTGAAAGATGGATGAGGAGTGGTTGATCGATGTGGGTCTCAGCCTAGCTCCTTGGGGTATGACCTGAATTTCTCCTCACTTTACTTGACCTTTTCTTTTTAATATTTGACTTTGCGATTTGGATATGTTACATGCATGAATCTGAATGCCTTAAAAAAGGAAGGAGTCTGGCTCTTTGTTAGGTGTGGCAGAGTTCGTTCGGTCTCAATGATCGCTCGCGATTCATCAATAGATACATTGGATATGCCTTGGTCCAATTGTAATGGCAACAACAACCAACCAAAAAAGAAATATAATATTATAATGAAGTAGACCCCATGCCCTCAAAGGGGTGACATGCTTGAAGAGTCAACTTAGGAAATGATGCCTCACTTGACTATAGTGCCAGCACCTCTAGGAGGTTAAAGTTTCAAGTCAGGCTTGGGAAAAAATGAGGGCAAGCTATAGTTAATGTTGGACCTATGCAAGGGGAAGCTCTTCTTGGTTACAAGTGCCCTATAAGCCAATCACGTGAGTGATGGTATGTGTGATATGTTATATAATCTCTTTTAGTTATTATTATTATAATATATTTTACTTTATATTATATGATAAATATATATTATGATGTCCTTAAACATATGCAATAAGAATTGGATCATGATGAGATCATAATAATGAGATCAATTCATCTTTAAACATAAATCACTAAATATTCTCGATCATAGTTACTTGAGAGGGTTATCGAGATAATCGGACTGGTATGCTATATACCCGTCTATATGATGGAGGCAGTTGATATCATAATTGCTTGTATGGGGACAATAGGGATATAGTACAGTGCTCATTAGAGAATGAGTTCACTGAATGATCCGCTTACGGAATGTTGGATGGTTAATAATACCTCATCGTAATGAATCTGATAAGTATGAGATTCGGATTGAGAGAGGAATTTTTCGAGAGAATTCAATTAGAGTGAGACTCAGATGAATTCCATATGGGTCTAACAGCACGATGCCCGGTATACAATCTCCAAGATATTAGATGGATGAGGAACTATATATATATAATAACTGAGGGTAGATAGGTCCAATGGATTAGATCTCCTTATATCGTTTGGAGATTATGGCGTAGTGGCCTGGTACGTCCATAATCAATGAGTTGAGTGAATTATTATGTGAATAATAATTCACTGAGTTAGAAAGAGTTCTAACATGTACAACTCATAGCCAGCTCAATATTTGGCCTAAAGGGTTACATATATATAGTGGACAATATAACGAATAAAGGATTTGATATAGGATATCCGATAACTCAATGTTTTAATGGATCCTTGGGAGAGACCTAAAAGGGGCTATAATGGTTATTAGATGGAGATCCAATATCCAATAAGAATGATTCGTTAGGGTTAACTAAATGAGGCTCTTTATAAATAGGAGTTAGGACTAAAAGGGTCATAGGCTAGACCCCTATTACTGCCACACTCCTCATCTCCTCCCCCCTTCTTCCTCCAACTGGCTGCCCCCTCTCTGGTGTGAGAGGACAACAAGAAGGACTGATCCCTCCTTATGTGCTACTGCGTGGTGGTGCACGATCGTGAGGAAAGAATGTGCTGCGTAAGGAGGTGCATCGTTGCTGCATCTATCATGTGGATCACTGCTAAAGAGGAGTTTGCAAGAGGTCCTTCATCTATAGACTATGATCTGCAATCTTAGGAGATATACAAGTTTCTCTATGTGCAAACATCTTATACCCCTTACGCGATTTTTATCGATTTGAGTTTTATGCTCCTGATCTTTGCACGATGATTCAATAAGATTATTTTGGGAAATTAGTTTTTGTTTTTACTTTTTCGTATGCATGTAATACTCCCCAAGGTTTCTCAATAGCCCCTACCCTTCACACTTTGCAAATGGTTGACCTGCCAAGCCTAACCCCGTAGACATTGTTGTAGCCCTAGTTGGAAGGTTTGAGGGAGATGCAAAAGGTGTAGGGTAAAGGTTTGACTATAAGGTAGTATTGTCATAAGTACCTATGCCTAGGGATGGCAAAGCAACTCTACTACTCCCCCTTAGAGCTCCTGATTGACATTTACTATAGAAATGAAGTGGTGGTAAGTTAGGTTGCTATCAGATTTTTTGGCTTCACTTCGCCGACTTGTTCATTTTCAATTTGCAGCATGACCACTATGTGATAGCTCTCATTGATCATATTCTAGATGCTGGCATTAGCATTCACTAGCAGTCTATTATGGTTGACAATATTTGGAAGGTTGAGGAGCTGCAGAAAGGGGGAGCATCTATTGTCATCGAGGTGAAGGCTTGGGCAATCGAACTAATACATTAATTAGATGACACTGAGCAGTGCCTGGCTAGCCTCACCAAGCAACTGAAGGAGGTCTAAGGCCATAACTGTGTGATGGAGGATGAGCTTTTATGGCTTACCCGAGAGTTGGACATGGTAAATATATGCAACTTAGAGCTCACTTGGGAGCTATACACGGTGAAGATTCATAGCTCAGAGCTCATCAAGGAGATTGTGGGGCTACTGATGAGGCTTACAAGCTAAATTATGCACTGAAAGGTGAGCAGAGCCGCATCTTATAATACCTAGAGGAAGCTGTCACTAATTATAAGGTGTCTATCAAATTTTTGGAAGGGTCTGGAGAGGGCATAATGGGTTTCATACTAGTTTGGGTTTAGTGATGATCCACATGATGGATGAAGCGACGATATACCTCCTCTCATGATGTGTTCTTTCCTCGCCTTCGTGCACCACTACACAATAATAAAATCAAGAATGGGTTAGCCCTTCTTATTGTTCTCACACTCCAAACTAGAGCTAATGGTAGGGGAGGAAAGAGAGGGAGGAGAATAAGAGATGAGCAATCAAAGGAATCTAACTTATAACCCTTTGGTACCTCTCCTATTTATAGAGAGTCCTCTCAACTTAACTTTAATGGATCCTGCCCTATTAGATATTAGATATTCATCCAATAACCTTAGCATATTGATACTAGATTTCCATCCAATTATCCCTAGCTTAATGAAAATTGGATCCCTATCCAAATATCCACTCTAAGCTCTTATTGGGTTTCACCTAATGGATTCAATAAAACATGGGTTTATTAGATATCACATATCTAATCTTCTATTCATCGTGTTATTCACCATGTGTGTGTGACCCTTTAGACTCAATACCGAGCTGGTCGTGAGTTATAATTGTTAGAACTCCTTTTGAATCAGTAAAT
>LVTN01002886.1:700-12537 GCA_001649415.1 Musa itinerans
GCCTATAAATACCCCTCTCATCCCTGGTTAACTTACACAAGTATTGAGAGTGAAAAAAGGAAAGAAACGCTACTGCAATCTTGTGTAAGCTCCTCTCAAAGTTCTAAGTGTTAGAATAGTTTGAGAGAGGAGTAAGTGGGGGTGTAATGGTTATCTCCTAAACCCGGTAAAAGGGGAATCGAGTTGTAAGAAGGAGGTTGATCTTCGTCTATTAAAGGAAGATCGTTAGTGGATACCGGTGGCCTCGACGGAAGTGGAATCGATGGAGTGGATGTATGTCATGACAACCGAACCACTATAAATCTGTTTGCATTCTTGTTCTGCTTTTAATTCTCGCATTGCAAACTGATTTACTTATTTCACTTTCTCATTACATTCTTGCAAACGTTTTAAAGTTAAACACTTTCTTAAGTCGGTTTTCAACGTATGAAGATTTCACGAAACCGACGATTTTACCACTGTACTAATTCACCCCCCCCACCTTAGTGCTGACCCTTTCCTAATAAAAGCCACTTTCATTACGGTAAAAACCGATAAGCCATAATTTTCAAAAATTATTATGCATAATTTTGAAATATAAACTCATTAAGCATGATATCAAATCATTACTTTAAATCAAACATGATTTCATTAATCATAGAGCATCTTCAATCAAAATTGAGAAACAATACGGAAATCAACATGATACACATTATTGCTTCTTAACACATACATAGGATTAATCTTGTTAGGTGTACAAGCATTAGATTTATATTTAATATTTTATTACATTATTACATCATTAAAACATCAAGCATGATTTCATAAGGTATTTTTAATCAAAATCATTTTGTTTGTTTATCATAAAACATGTAATTTTCATGATTATTTTTGAAATCATTAGAAAGGTAAGCATGATCCCATTTTATTTTTGCATTTTCATTACATCATTAAACATGCAATTCAAAAAAAAATTATATAATTTTATTAACTAAATTAAAAATAATTAATGAAAAACATTAAGTAATTTCAAAGTAAACTAAGGGGATTTTGATTACCTCGTCGTCGAAAGCCGTTAAGGCATAATTTGCCACGTCGCCTTTGTTGATTTTCTCCTCATCTTCAGATGAGCTCGATTCGTCCCAAAGTACTTCCTTCTTACATTCATAGCACGTAGTTATGTTCTTTTTAAGTTTATTTTTGTTCTTTAATTCTTGTTTCATAAACCTTTTAATATTCATAGTAAGGAGTTCAAGTTCACCATCACTTGAGCTTATGCTTGAGTAGTCTTCAATTGTTCAAAGTGCTAAATCCTTCCTGTTCTTTGGAAGGTTATTCTCATGTGCATTGTACGTCATTTCATATGTCATCAATGAACCAAAAAGTTCTTTAAGTAGATAATTATTAAGATCTTTTGTCTCTTGTATTGCGGTTACTTTTGGATCCTAAATTTTTGGAAGGGATCTTAATATCTTGTTGATAAGTTCAAATTTTGAAAAACATTTGCCAAGAGCTTTTAAACTATTGACGACATCCGTAAAGCGGGTGTACTTGTCAACAATAGTTTCGCTCGGCTTCATTTAAAACAACTTGAAATCATGAATTAAAAGATTAATCTTTGAAACTTTTACTCTACTAGTGCCTTCGTGTGTTGTTTCAAGAATGTACCAAATATCAAAAGCCGTTTCGCAAATAGAAACACGATTAAACTCATTTCTATCTAAGACACAAAATAGAGCATTCATAGCTCTAGCATTTAAAGAAAAAGTCATAGCTCTAACATTTAAAGAAAAAGTCTTCTTCTCCAAATCATTCCAATGGTTCATTGGAAGAGAAGACCTTTCAAATCCGTATTCAATAATATTCTATAAATTTAAATCCATGGAAAGCAAGAAAACTCTCATTCGAGTTTTCCAATATGTGTAGTCCATCCCATTGAACAAGGGAGGACGAATGAGAGAAAGTCCCTCTTGAAAGTCAAAAAGAGCCATTTATCTTGGGTGTTAAACCAAATGAGAAATAATAAGGCTATGATACAAACTGTTAGGAACGAGTCAGCACTAAGAGGGGGAGTGAATTAGTTCAGTGGTAAAATCGTCGGTTTTGAAAATCTTTCGTACATTGAAAACTGATCTCAGAAATATGCTTGACTTGAAAGCGTGTTCATAAATATATTGAAAGCAGTAAGCAGGTAAAGTAGTTTGCAATTAAAGTAAATTGCTCAAAGTAAATACAAACTGAGTTTATAGTGGTTCGATCGTCGCGTCCTACATTCACTCCTGATTCCTCCTCCATCGAGGCCACCAGCATCCACTATCGGTGTTTCTTCAATGGACAAAGACCAACTATCCTTTTACACCCCTCTTCTCCTTTTCACAAGTTTAGGAGACAATCTTTACAAGCACACTCCTCTCTAAATAGAATTCTATGTTTATGCTAGAGGGGATTTCTCAAGTGATTTCTATTGTGTTTTCTCACTTTTAAACTCTTTATGCTTATGTGTGTTAACTAGGGATGAGAGGGGTATTTATAGGCTTCAAGTTAATTCAAACTTAGAGCCTAAAAATATCTCATCCCAGGTTTCCTAGTTACGGGCAGTACCACCGCTTGTGCTGGGTGATACCACTGGCTGACACCTTGTACTGGGTGGTACCACTGCACAAACTAGCGATACCACCGCTTGACAATCTCTCGAAGATTGTGTTTGGGCGGTACCACCGCCTAGATCGATGGTACCACCGCCTGACACAGTCTCGGAGACTATGCCGCGATAGTGCCTTATCTTGGGTCATTGTTTGAGCCTTTCATTCGGCCCAACATAGTCCATACATGGGCCCAACTGTCCCCTAATTGGGTTGGCCCAATTCTAATCTCAGTTATATGCTAACTACGAATTCTAAGACATACTTAAGCTAAACAAGTTCGTAAGTCTAGGTTTCTTCCGGCAAACTTCCGATGATCTCTCGGTAATGTTCCAGCGGACTCCCGGCAAGCTCCTGGACTTGACGACAATCTTCTTAGCGAGTTCCGACGAGGTTCTTTGGCAAGCTCCTAGACTTCTCGGTCAATTCCGACAGAACTTTCGACGAATGTCTAGACTTCCGACGAACTCTCGAACTCTTAACGAAATCGTGTTCTGGACTTTGGGACTTCATTTTGCTTTATGCCTTACTATCATAGTTAATCCTGCACATATAAAACCGACTTTGATCTAGATAATTATTACAAAGCTTTGAATCATGTTGTCTGACATATCATTGGGATAACGATGCTTCGTTCGATTCTTCGGTGCATCGTCCTCTCTTGCGACCTATTACCCAATCGGCCAATTGACCTCTACAACTCTGATTTCCTTGGCACAATTTCTGCTCTTCTTGGCTCAATGCCCAAATCCATGGCCCGAAGCCTTCTGTCGATACGTCGATCGATCCTCTAGCTCGATGTCCAATCTTCTGACATGTTCCACTAGCCCAACATGATTCTTCCTAATTTAATTGTCTCATCCTGATCGAAGCTTCCTGCATCACTTAAAACATAGATTAAATCTTAAATACTATCAATTGATTTCATCATCAAAATCTGAGATTCAACACCAAGAACACTGCTCTGATACCAAGTGTTAGAACCCTTACAGATTCTAAGCTTGGGGTTGATCTCTTTAGGGGATCGACCTCCTTGAAACTCTATACGGGTTCCTTCCTCCAGGTTGCTGCTCAAAGGCTACCAAAAAGATTCATCTATGTCTTATCAAAAGAGGATGAATACATGACTATTTATAGGGCTTCTAAACCCTAACTCCTAATAGGACTCCTACTTAATACTCCTACTTCTAACCAACTCCTAATGCTTCTCTAAGAAGCAACCTCCAAACTAATCCTATCCTTAGCCGGCCTCTTCACCTCTTTAATAGGGGTCGGCTATGTAGGTTTTACATGAATGCCCCTTTCAATTAGGACTCTCCAAGCTAGAGTCCTAATAGAAATCCTACTAACTCAATTAGGGGCCAACTAGGCCCTTAATAGGGCTGAAATGGGCCAGTTGGATGGCCCATTCAGCCACTTGGAGCCACATCAGGCGGTGGCACTGCCCAGACTAGGTGATGGAACCACTCGAGGCTCAGCCTCCCAAGTGGTCTGGGTGGTGGTACCGCATAGACTGGCCGGTGGTACCATCGATAGTTAATGCTACCAAGTGGTGGTACCTCTCTATCAGATGGTGGTACCGTTAGAGTCCAATCTCCGAGGCTCTGTCAAGCGATCATAACACCTAGCGTCAGTCTGTAGGCGGTGGTACCACTAGTACCCCGAAAACTAGAGATGATACACTTTTGCTCCATTTTTAAAGCCATTGGGGTCTATAAATACCTCACTCTTTCCTGCATGAAAGAGCACAAAAGTGTGAACGAAATTCTTGAGATTTTGAGTTGTAAAAGTGTTGAAAAGTGCTAATTATCCTTCTCCTCCTTCTTTAGCTTTCTAATCATTCTAAGAGAGCTATGAGGCTTGTAAAAGTTTGTCTCCTAAACCTGAGAAAGAGTTGTAAGAGTGTAGTTGGTCTTCGCCCATTAAAGGAAGTCCGTTAGTAGACGTCGGTGGCCTCAATGGAGGAGGAATCGGGAGTGGTCATAGGTCAAGATGTCCGAACCATTATAAAATTTGTGTGCTTTCTCTTCTTTGCTATTTACTTACTTTGCAACTACTTTACATCTTCATCACTCTCCTATGAACATATTGAAGCTTGAATGTCTTTCCGATATGGTTTTATTGTATGAATTTTCACGATCAGTGTAATTATCCAAAAACACTAATTCACCCCCCTCTCTTAGTGCCAACTTAATCCAAACAATTGGTATTGGAGCCTGGTTTTTCTCGTTTGGTTTAACACCTAAGAAAAATGGTTGTTTCTGATAATCATGAGGGTCTTTTTATCACTCGTTCTTCTATGTTCAATAAGACGGACTACACGTATTAAAAAATTAGAATGAGAATTTTCTTACTTTCTATGGATTTCAAATTGTGGAACATTATTGAAAATGATTTTGAGAAGTCTTCCAAACCAATGAATGAGTGGAATGATTTAGAAAAGAAGACTTTCTCCTTAAATGCTAAAGTGATGAACGCTTTGTTTTGTGCTCTTGATAAAAATGAATTTAATCAGGTTTTTATACGTGAAACTACAAATGATATTTGGCATACACTCGAAGTCACACACGAAGGCACAAGTAGGGTTAAAGAGTTAAAAATTAATCTTTTGATTCATAGCTATAAGTTGTTTTGCATGAAACTAAGTGAGACCATTGGAGACATGTACACCAATTTTATGGATGTCATCAATGGTCTAAAAGTACTTGGTAAAATTTTTCTGATTTTGAACTTATTAACAAGATATTAAAATCCCTTCCAAAAAGTTGGGATCCTAAAGTAACGACAATACAAGAAGCAAGAAACCTCAATAACTTTTCGCTTGAAGAACTCTTGATTACCTATGAAATGACATGCATAGCACAAGATGAACTTAAGAACAACCTTTTAAAGGATAGGAAGGATATAGCACTTAGAACCAAATAAGGCCACTTGGGTGAAAACTCAAGTGACGATGATGATGATGACTTGGCACTTCTTACAAGAAAGTTTTAATTTTTTTTAAAAAAGAACAAAATAAAACAAGACACTAAGAACAAAAGTAAACTAAAAAAGGACCAAATAATTTGCTATAAATGCAAGAAGCTATGGCACTTCAAAAATGAATGTCCCCAAGTGTAAAAGAAGCTACCAAAGTAAAAGAAGGTGCTCAAAGTAATTTGGGACGTTTCGAGTGAATCTGAATATGAGGAGCCAATCAACAAAGACGAAGTTGCAAATTATGCTCTAATGGCGCTCAATGATGAGGTAAGTGACTCAATCGAATCTCATTTAGCTTAGTAGATGGTTTAAAATATAACTTGCTAAGTATTAGTCAATTGTGTGACAAAGGTTATACATTAAATTTGAATCTAATGCTTACATTATAGAAATACCACACATAAATAGATATTTGATTGCCTTAAGGACCAACGATGTCTATACTATTGATCTTAATGAGTTTTGTGATAAAACTTGCTTTTCAGTTTTAAATGATGATGCATAGATTTGGCATAGAAGATTAGGTCATGCAAGTATGAAGCTAATTTCATAAATTACAACTAAAGAACTAGTAAGAGGCATGCCTAAAATTAAATTTGTCAAATATAAAGTTTGTAATGCATGCCAACTAGGAAAATAAATAAAAAGTAGTTTCAAATCAAAGAATCAAATAAGTACCTCTAGAAACTACAATTGATCCATATAGATTTATTTGGACCAATTGATACAAGCCTAGGAGGTAGTAAATATGTCTTTGTAATTGTTGATGATTATAGTAGATACACTTGGACATACTTCTTGGCACATAAAAGTGATTGCTTTAAATATTTTTTAAAATTTTATAAATTAGTTCAAAATGAAAAATATTTTATGATTGCCTCTGTTCGAAGTGATTATGGTGGTGAATTTCAAAATCATGATTTTAAAAACTTTTATGATTTAAATGGGTAAAACTACAACTTCTCTACTCTAAGAAACCCTCAACAAAATAGAGTTGTTGAGAAAAAAAATAGGAGTCTATAATAAATGGCAAGAACCATGCTTAATGAACATAGTCTATCCAAATATTTTTTGGGCCGAAGCCGTTAACATGGCATGCTATGTCATAAATAGGGTTCTCGTAATACCATTACTTTCTAAAACTCCCTATAAATTGTGGAACAACAAAAGACCCAATATTTCATAATTTAAAGTTTTCGGTTATAAATATTTTGTTTTAAATAAAAAAGATGGCTTAGGAAAATTTGATGTAAAATCCGATGAAGGCATTTTTCTTGGTTATTCCTTTGTGTCTAAAGCTTTTCGTGTATTTAATAAAAGAACTTTGGTTATAGAGAAATCTATTCATATTATTTTTAATGAGCTTCCTGAATTTAAGAAAAATGATTTGGATAATGATTTTAATTTTGATGCTTTAAATTTGAATGAAAACTCTCCTCCCCCAAACAACTTGGATGCATCTTCTTCCAAAGAATCCTTACCTAAGGATTGGAAGTATGTAGATGTTGATCCTAAGGAGATAATCATTGGAGATACATCAAAAGGTGTTTAAACTCACTCTTCATTTAAGAATTTTTGTGCTAATACAGCCTTCTTATCTCAAATTGAACCTAAATGCATTGATGAAACCCTAAAAGATGATTCATGGGTCTTTATAATGTACGAGGAATTAAATCAGTTTTAGATAAATAAGGTGTAGAAGCTTGTTCCTAGACCTAGTGACCATTTAGTAATTGGTTCTAAATAAGTCTTTAGAAACAAGTAAGATGAATTTGGTATTGTGGTTAGAAACAAGGCTAGATTAGTGGCCAAAGGTTTCAATCAAGAAGAAGGTATCGATTATGAAGAAATCTTTGCTCTTGTGGCTAGACTGGAAGCCATAAGGATTCTCCTTGCCTATGCTAGTTTTAATAATTTTAAGTTATTTCAAATGGATGTTAAAAGTGCTTTTCTTAATGACTATTTTTGAAGAAGTTTATGTTGAACAATCACCCGAATTTGAGAATGCTAGTTGAAACTATGTTTTTAAGTTATCTAAGGCTCTCTATGGTTTGAAACAAGCCCCAAGGGCTTAGTATGAAAGACTTAGTTATTTTCTAATTAAGAATAATTTTTTGAAAGGCAAGGTTGATACCATATTGTTTATTAAATATTTTGAAAATTATTTTATTATAGTTTAAATTTATGTTGATAAAATTATTTTTGGTTCTATGAATGAATCTTTATATGAATATTTAACCGAACTTATGAGCTAAGAATTCAAAATGAGCTTAATGAGCGAATTAACTTTTTCTTATGTTTACAAATTAAGCAACTAAGTGATGAAATTTTTGTTAGTCAAAATAAATATGCTTTATATTTATTAAAACGGTTCAATATGGATAGTTCTAAGGCTATTAACATACCAATGAGCACTTCCACAAAGTTAGATATGGACCATGATGGAGAAAATTTTAATAAAAAAAACTGATAGGGGTATGATAGGTAGTTTATTATATCTCACCTCAACTAGACCAGACATTATATTTAATGTTGGATTATGTGCTAGATTTCAATCTAATCCCAAGCAATCTCACCTAAAAGCTGTTAAGAGGACTTTTAGATAGTTAAAAGGAACTCCTAATTCAGGATGGTATCCAAAATCCAAAAACTTTGAATTAATTGCTTATATCGATGCAAATTTTGTTGGATGTAGAGTAGATAGAAAAAGCATATCAAGAACTTATCAACTCTTAGGTCATGCACTTGTCTCTTGGTCTTCCAAGAAACAAAACTCAGTTGCATTATCTACAGTCGAAGCTGAGTATATGACAGCAGATGCATGTTGTGCACAAGTTATATGGATGAAAAATGCATTAGAAGATTATGGAATTCACTTGAAAAATATACCTATAAAATGTGATAACACTAGTACGATATGTCTAACGAAAATTCTTATTCAACACTCTAGAACTAAACATATTGACATTAGGCATCATTTTATTAGAGATATGTTAATAACCATGATATATCTTTAGAATTTATTGATACAAAACATCAATTAGCTGATATTTTTATAAAATCTTTAAATGAGGAATAGTTTGATTTTATTAGAAGAGAATTAGGCATGTTAAATCTTCCAAATGCATGAGTTCCTCTCATATAATTTTTGGATTTCGTAGTTCTTCTTAGAAATTGAGTTTTATTTTTATCGAAATCATTTACGATCACCTTCTTGAAATTTTATTTATGGATTTTTTATCCTTCATTTGATAATCTTTTCCTATGAATTCTTCCTCTCTCTACTCATGAAATAAGAGTTTTTATTCATGGACTTTTGGTATACAATATTTTATGTAATGATCATTTCCTATAAATCCTTCTTCCTTCTATTTACAAGAATAGGGATTTATTCATGAATTTTTAGTATGCACATTTTGATCTTTTAGAATGAATCCTTTCTTTTTGCGAAAGTAGAAGCTTGATTCATGAACTTTTGGTTCTTATAACTTGATTTTTCTTATGATGAATGAATTCCTCCCTTCTTCTTCTTCTTCTTCTTTCTCTTCTTCTTATTTTTATGACAAAAGGAAGAAAAAAATTTGCCAGCATCTCAAGAAAAGTAAAATTGCTAGCTTACATATCTCAATGAGAACCAAAAGGTGCTTGCACATCTAAAGAGAAGTGCTATCTTAACCATTTCAAGAAGCAAAAGTGGTTATCTTGCAAAGTTTTTGCTTAACTTCTTATTTCACAAATTTGCTAGCTTACATAAGTTGGTGTAAAACTTACTTGAATAGTTTAAAATACTTATATAAATTATTGAATAGTTCTCCTTTTTATTGATAACAAAGGGGGAGAAATGATAAGTGTTTGGAATCGTGCCAAAATGATGTTGAATGTGGTATCATGCATGAAGTGATAAATGGTTAAAAAATACTTTAGTATTATGTATGTGATGTTATCATATACTTTAGTATTTAGAAAGAAAAGAGGAGAACTCTAGCTTTTACAACACTTTAAGGCCTCAATGACTCAAGATTATATCAAGGTTTCGGTGCCCTTTCATGCAGGAAAGGGTGGGGTTTTTATAGACCCCAATGAGTTCAAAAATGAAGCCTAAAAGTATCCACTCCCTGATTTTCGAGGTCCTGGCGGTACCACCGCCATTACTGGGCGGTACTACCTCTTGACAAAGCTCGGAGACCGAGCACTAGTGGTACCATCGCCTAGTCTAGGCGATACGACCACCTAACAGAGCTCTAGCGGTACCACCGCCTGACAGGGGTGGTACCACTGCCCAGAATTCCTGGGAGACTGAGTCTCCCAGGTGGTGCCACCGTCGGCCAACATTTCAGGGGCCGAATGGGTTATTCCATTCGGACCAATTTGGGTCTGTTAAGGGCCCAATTGGCCCTTAATTAAGTTAGTGGGATTACCTCCCAATCCAACTTAATTTATACTCTAACTATGACAATTACAGCATGATTACTGTAATTCTGTGTTCCGGTGCGTCAATCACTCTTCCGGCGAGCTTCCGACGAACATCCGACGAACATCCGACGAACTCTCGGCGATGCTCCGGCGGACTCCCGGCAAGCTCCTGGACTTCGCGACGATCTTCTTGGCAAGTTCCAATGAGCTTCTATGGCAAGCTCCTAGACTTCTCGATTAGTTCCCGCAAAACTTCCAACGAACGTCCGTACTTCCGACGAACTCTCGTACTCCCAATGTGATCTTTATCTTGACTCCGGCATAACACCCGCTACATGTCTTACTGCTATCATAGTTAATCCTGCACACTTTTCTCAACATATAGATTAGATCAACAAATGATAATTGACTTCATCATCAAAATTCAAGTTTCAACAATCTCCCCCTTTTTTATGATGACAATCAATTGATGATGGAGTTAACCTTAACTCCCCCTATCTATATGTCATACTTGAGAAAAGTCATTCTTAAATTCAAAGCCGTAGGTGGTGGTACTGCCCAGCACAGCCTCCCAGGCGGTGGTACCGCCAGATTGGGCGGTGGTATCGCCTAGTGCAGTGTCAGTGTCAGACTGACACTAGCGGTGGTACCGCCCGGACCCAGGAAACCCGGGATGAGATGTTTTTTTACTCCAAGTTTGAATCAACTTGAAGCCTATAAATACCCCTCTCATCCCTGGTTAACACACACAAGTATTGAGAGTAAAAAAGAGTGAAACTCTATTGTAATCTTGTGTGAAACTGCTCTCAAAGTTAAGTGTTAGAATAGTTTGAGAGAGGAGTGAGTGGGGGTGTAAGGGTTATCTCCTAAACCCGGTAAAAGAAGAAAGAGCTGTAAGAAGGAGGTTGATCTTCGCCTATAAAGGAAAATCGATAGTGGATGCCAGTGGCCTCGACGGAAGAGGAATCGATGGAGTGGATATAGGTCATGACGACCGAACCACTATAAAATCGGCATGTTCTTCTCTGGTTTGCATTTCTATATTTGATCAATTTACTTTACTACAAATCTCTTAACTTGCTTTACATCTACTACACATTGTCCGTACGCCTTCAAGCTATCTTTACGAAAATGCTTTTAAGATAACCTCTCTCCGAAACGGTTTTCGTCGAAACCAGTTTTTATCGAACGAAAAGTGCTGAAGATGTAATTTTTACCGCTGCACTAATTCATCCCCCCCCTCTTAGTGCCGACTCTTGATCCTAACAATTGGTATCAAAGCCTCATTTTTTCTTTTGGTTTAACACATAACAAGAAATGGCTTTTTTCGACTTTCAAGAGGGTCACTCTCTTATTCGTCCTCCCTTTTTCAATGGGACGAACTACACTTATTAGAAAACTCGAATGAGAGTTTTTTTGCTTTTGTTGAATCTCGATTTATGGCATATAGTCGAATCTGATTTTCAAAAGCCTTCTCTTCCAATGAACCATTGGAATGATTTGGAGAAGAAGGCTTTTTCTCTAAATGCAAAGGCTATGAATGCTTTATTTTGCGCCTTAGACAAAAAGAAATTTAATCAGGTTTCTACATGCGAAACGGCGTTCGATATATGGCACACAATTGATATCACACATGAATGCACAAGTAGTGTTAAGGATTCTAAAGTTAATTTTTTAATGCACGATTTTGAATTGTTTCATATGAAACCAAGCCAAACCATTGGAGACATGTACACCCGTCTTACGGATGTCGTCAATGGTTTAAAAGCTCTTGATAAAAGTTTTTCAAATCTTGAACTTGTGAATAAAGTTTTGTGCTCACTT
>LVTN01002886.1:14207-27981 GCA_001649415.1 Musa itinerans
ACATTCATAACTTGATTTTTCATCTTTGTTATTTATCCTTTGTCATGTTTTGAAAATTGTTGTAAAGAGAAAAGAATTACAATATTGTATTCTTCCCTTATTTTTGACAATGACAAAGGGGGAGATAAAATCTAGCTTGCTAGCTAGCTTGTACAAGTCAAAAAGATGCACAAATCTTGCCAACTTTCACATGTGTAAAATTTTGCTAGTTTGCACTTTGCAAATGAAGCAAAAATGGCACTTCCTAAAAGAGAAGAAAGATCTTGCTATTTTGAAAATCACTAGCTTGCTTATCTTAAAAAGCAAAAATACAAACTTGCAAAATTTGCAATCATGCACACCTTTAAAATTAATGATGACTTGGTGATTATGCATGTTGTAAAGTGATATAAAATTGCTAGCTTACACCTTATAAAATAATAAAAAATATTGCTAGCTTGTATGTTGTAGAACATGCTATCTCACTACCTTGCATATCTAAAACTTGATAGCATGCATGTTCTAATATGATGTAGCACTTGCTAATTTTATCCTAGCTTGAATGATAAAACATGAGATTGTTTATAATGCAAATTTATTGTTCTCACGATGTGAAAATTGATGTAAAGGGAAAAGAACTATAAAATTATAGTCTTCCCCCCTTTTTGCCAATGACAAAGGGGGAGAAAAAATTGCTAATATGTACATCGTAAAGAAAAGCAAAGCCCATATTCGCTTAAGGGAGCTCGACAAGTCAGAGGATAAGACCAAGTAAGAGAATGTTACTACCAATGAAGCTAAGGAGAATAGAATCGGTGCGAACCCTGCAACATGATCGCAGAGGCCATGCATAGGAGTTACAGTCTGTCTTTCTATCGACCAAGGGGAACTGTTTGGAGAACATAAAGGTGTTAAAGAAGGAGGTCAAAAGGAGCGAGGAAGCGACGACGAGTCCAGAGGGACTTAGCTACCCAAAACCAAGCATCGGTTAGAATGAAGGTGGACTCGAAGGAGTGCTACAGAGACAGATCTACTAATTGTGAATAAAGGGATGCAGATGCGAGATGACGGATAATAAGGCCATGGGCATGGCATTGCCATAGTACCGTAGAGGCGAGACTTCCGTGAAGTTATCGATCCCTTGCTCTCATAGAGAGAGAGCGCATGGTTATGAAAGGGGTCGAGGAGGTAGAGAATGCAGAGGTAAACTACAAGTACTAAGACAAGTCTAAAGGGCAGAGGTTAGGGAACTTCGTAAGACCGGTGTCAACGAGCTTCTCATCAAGATAGCCAAAAATGGAGGACTTCGGGTCGATGCAAGAGTGCATGACCAAGGAACAAAGTAGGCAGTACGCGGTGCTATACCTTTGCTACTCAGTGGAGTAGGCGACTAGGTTGATGGAGAGAATGGTATAATCCCAAAGGCAACCAAAACTATTAAAGACTTACTCCAAGTTGAGGTGAAAACTTCCTGCATTCTAGAAGTTCGATGGCATTAGGAAGGTGAATCACAGTAACTAACTCAACACAATGAGTGCAAATACTTCAAGTGCTTCAGAAGTGTAAGCAAAGAGTAGGCGAAGGCCAATAACCATCTCGATGCAGGGAGTACAACCCTCAAGGAGGCGGGTGAAGTTAAGTAACCTTTGCCTTCTCAACTCTTAAGAGAATAGGTGAAAACCGAGTACCCCAATTCTCTTATCTATTCAGTATAGGGGCTCTACACATATTCAAAGACCTTTCGAAGAAACCAAATGGAAGACAATAGTTGTCAAATCCTCACCAATGATGATTAGTGCTACTGAGAGTATATTATCTGCTTCATTTCCTAACAAAATGCTAATTGAAAATGGAAGTGATGCGAACCTACTTGGAAGTGACAACTAAGTGAAAGAAGAGTCGATGGGCAAATTTTTGATAAGACTCTAAGGTCTTATCATGGAAGAAATGGAGAAAAGGGGATGCTCTAGTACCAAATAGGGAATTAGAAGAATTAGAAGAAATGGAAGAAAATAAGGAAAAGGGACGATCGCTTCGAGGGGATCAGCCTCCTTGATCTTATCATAACAAACTGGAATAATATTTCATTGATTGATTCATTCATTCCTTTAAAAGAAAGGGTTACACCACTATTTATAGAGTTCTACCTAGAGTCCACCAGGACTTAGACTCTTAATAATAATTAAATATTAAATAAACCTTGACCTAACTCTAACTAAACTAAACAAACTCAATAAACAACTGAACTAAATGGACTCAATAAACATTATTCAAAAGCTCATAAAAAGGGTCCTAACAATTCCTCCCTCTTCAAATCAGCCTTGTCCTCAAGGCTGAGCAGCATCAATCTCGGGGAGCTTCTCTTTTAGTACTTTAGTCATAGACTATCTGCAACACATCACAACCCGTTAATCAAGTAAGTATGGTCTCCACTTTTTGATAGTGTAAGCAACAGGTCGGTCTTTCAGTATAGTAATCGTTGCAAGAAACTCCTGGCCCTGTATAATCAATTTTATCTTTGAACCTTTGCTATCACAAGTGAAAATTCGTCCATCAAGGATCTTTACTTCGAATCTGTTATAGCCTTCAATGTGGTGAGCCAATCGGTCAACAGTGTCACTGTCCATAAAATTGTTAGTGCTACCAGTATCAATCAAAACTATAATAGGCTGATGTTCCAGAGTTCTGCCAACTTCCATAGTTTGCGGGTTAGAATAGTCGGCTAATGCATTCATTGTATATATGGTAGGTCTGACATCTTCATTAGAATTTATACCTTCATGATCGGAGTCCACATTCTTAGCTTTCGGTTCCTCTCCAATTGGTTCAATCATCAGAAGTTGCCCTTATTTATATTGGTGCTCCAGACTCCACTTTTCATCATAGTACAAACCCCTTACTGATCTTTCCTTGCTAATTTTTTTTTTCATGTAGATGTGCAAATGAGATCGCAGCTATCATAGTGCGGGGTTGCCGAGCCTTAACTTCACACCAGATCTTTGGAATAAGCCTTTCAATAAATGTACCTAGAAGTTATCGTTCCAACCAATCTCTAGCTTGATTTGATAATCTTTTAAACATACTCTGATATTCCAACACTGTAGAAGTCTGACGAATTTTGGTGAGCTAGCAATCAATATTCTCATATTTGGATGGGCCAAAGCGAACAAGAAGCCCTCTTTTGAACTGCTCCCACGAAGAAACTTTGTACAAAGCTTCATACAAATTATACTACCAGATTGCATCTCCATTGAGTTAGATTGAGGCCACTTCTACCTTGGATTCTTCTAGAGTTCTGTGAAAACGGAAAAAAATTTCTGCCCTAGAGATCCAACTGGTGGGATCTCCATCTTTCAATCTCAGAAATTCCACCTTCATGTATGAGTAGTTTGTGTCACAATCTTGGGGCCCTTTTCCTGTATTTTCATATCTGTACAACGTAGAACTTGAGCCCCCATTTTGTTGGAATTTGTTGAGGCTCTCTAGTAGGCTCTTTTTGAAATCATTAAGTGTTTCTTGCAATCGGTTCTCAATTCTGATTTTCAATGCTTCCATTTGTGCTTTTATTGAGTTATCGGTGGCCATTGTGTAAGACTGCAAATCTGTAATCTCAACTCCTATTTTTGGTGTCAGTCAAGGGCATCAATCATTGCCCTATTCGAGGCTGCTGATGTGACGCAGTCGGTGGTAACACTGTGAGAATGAAGGGTTGCTGCAAGGATGCGGGGATGTAGCTACGGTCGCCCCGTGGGAGGCAGCGATGCTTGTTGCGGTCGCTGCGTGGAGGGATCGCTACTGCTGAGGGCTTAGAGGTAGCGATGGTTGTGCGGCTGGGGCAGCACCGCCAAGGGCTCGCCGCTGCGGTAGCTACGACGGCACGGATAGAAGGCAGCATTGCTCTATCTCTGTCGCATTGCGGAAGGAGGCGCTGGTGAGAGGCAACGATGCTTGTTGCGGTCGCTGCGTGGAGGGATCGCTGCTACTGAGGGCTGGGAGGCAGCGATAATGGTGCAGTTAGGGGCAGCGCCGCCAAGGGCTCGCCGTTGCGGTGGCTGCGATTGAGGAAGAGTTGCTGCCTTGTGTTTCTGTCACTGCATGAGATGAGAGCTCCGAGGCTAAAAGGTGATGGTTGACTGCTGTGACCCAAGGAAGTGATTGCCAAGCAGCCGGGTTGAGGCTGCGGTGATGGCAACCGGCAACTGCAGCAGCGAAGGCAGAACAAGAGGGAGGTGGCGTTGAAGCGGCCAAGGTTGAGGCTGCAGTGGTGCCAACCGGCGGCTGCGGCAACGACGTAGAGCAAGGGGGCTGCGGCAACGGTGTAAAGCAAGGGGGTTGAGGTGAAGGCTGTGGGGGCTGGTAGTAGCGGTGGTCGCTGGCCGGAGCGCAGCGGCGACGGTGGAGAAGGAGGCAGCGAGGGTCGCAGCAGGGATCGACGGGGGCTACAGCAACAGAGGAAGCTCTGTTTCTGCAACCATTGCAACGAGGGGCTGTGGCAACCGGCGGCTGCGGCTGTGACCCAAGGGGGGGGCACGGCTAGGGTTGCAGTTGGGAGGTGGGCAGCGGTGATCGAGCAGTCGGGAAGCAGCGACGACAGTGGAGGAATCACCTTGCAGCAGTAGTGGGGAAGAAGGGAAGCAGGGGTGCGGCAACTAAAACAGGGGTGTGGGCTATTGGGAAGCAGGGATGGCGGTGGGGGTCGAGCGGCCAGGAAGCAGCGGCAGTGGTGGAGAAAGAGGCAGCGCGGGTCATCGCTGGTCGGGAAGTTGTGATACTAGAGAGGGGAAACAGGGTGCTTTGTTTCTATCGCACCACAGCCGGAGCCGTTGGCGATGCTGGCAACGGCGGTGCGGCAGTGAAGAAGGAGGCAGCGATGGTGGCGCGGTTGGGAGCAGCGTTACTAATGATCGCCGAGGAGGGGAGGTTGAGCGGCTACGGCTGCGACCCAAGGGGAGCCGGCAGCAGTGGAGAAGGAGGCAGTGGTGGTGGCTGCCTCACCGAGGACTGGGATCGATGAGGAGAAGATTGCGGTGACTGGCAGTGGCGGCGGTGGAGAAGGCAGTGGTGGTCGGTGGTCGAAACAAGAGTTTCCTTCTCGGTTGAGAAGGCAGTGGTGGTCGATGGCCGCCAGCTTCACCCTTTCTCACACGATCTCTTTCCTTCTTTCTTCTTCTTCTTTTTTTTTTTATTTTTTTTTATTTTTTAATTATGATAAATACATCTAGAACAGTGAGAACGCCGAGGATCACCACTCTGATACTAAATGATAAGACTCTAAGATCTTATTGTGAAAGAAATAGAGAAAAGGGGATGCTCGAATACCAAATGATAAGACCTTAAGGTCTTATCATGGAAGAAAAAATGCTCTGATACCAAATGGTAAGACCCTAAAGTCTTATCATAAAAGAATTGAAAGAAATGGAAGAAAATAGGAAAAAGGGATGATCGCTTCGAGGGGATCGGCCTCCTTGATCACTTCGAGGGGATCAGCCTCCTAGGGTTTGTCATAACAATCTGGAATAATATTTCATTGATTGATTCATTCATTCCTTTAAAAGAAAGGGTTACATCACTATTTATAGAGTTCCACCTAGAGTCCATCAGGACTTGGACTTTTATTAATAATTAAATATTAAATAAACCTCGACCTGACTTTAACTAAACTAAACAAACGCAATAAACAACTGAACTAAACAATCTTAATAAACATTATTCAAAAGCTCAGAAAAATGGTCCTAACAATTTTATAGAGGAAGGATCTAAAAACTTTAAAAGTTTATGAGCCGATGCTCATTAAAGCTCCAACAGGCATCCACTCAGTTCAAGTGGTATGAGGTATTTGAGAGACTGACGCATACTAAAGATGGTCTTTTCCATCATTTGAAAGATCCGTAAGAACCAATAGAGATCAACACAACTCAGCCAACCCCACACTAGAGTCAAAGTCATTGGCGAGTTGAAGCAGCACGGTAGATTAAAAGTTTGACTACTCAACAACAGCAATGGAGAGCAGTTGGGAGCCAAGAGGTGCATTGCAGCTAGAGCAGAAGATTGAAGACTCAACAAAGGCAAGGAGTTACAGCGTTGGCAAAGGCTTCGACAAGGACATCGAAAGAATAAGTGGGGGAGGATGTCATGGACAATTATTAATGGGGTGTTCGACATAATGCTTATGTATGTCCGTATCTTTTGTTTGTTCATGCTTTGCACATCATGTAAAGGGCTGGCAGTAAGCTTAGCAGCCCCATTTTTTCGATCTGTAGTGGCCATTTTGGACCCTTTGTTATGCGACCGTTTAGGACTTGTAAAGTTTGTTTATAATTTGCATTGGCTATGAAGTATTTACTGAAATGATTGCTTGTGGATCCCGAGTGAGATGCTTTCTCTAACCCGTTTTCTCTTTCATAGGTCCTAAGGGATCATAGGAGATTTTGAAGAGGTTGACCTTTACGGACGGACACGCAAGGGTACCGCACGACTTAGGCAAATCTAGCTAAGTCTGTGACAAGGCGGTGGTACTTACCTATCAAGCGGTGGTACCGCCAGAGCCCAATCTCCAAGGCTCTGTCAAGCGATTATACCATCAGTGTTAGTCTGTAGGAGGTGGTATTGCCTAATAATGGCAATGGTATCACTAGTACCCCGAAAATCGGGGATGATATATTTTTAGCTCCATTTTTTAGGCCATTGGGGTCTATAAATACCCCTCTTTCCTGCATGAAAGAGCACGGAAGTGTGAACAAAATTCTTGAGATTTTGGATAGTAAAAGTATTAAAAAAGTGCTAAGTGTCCTCCTCCTCCTTCTTTAGCTTTGTGATCATTCTAAGAGATGTGTGAGGCTTGTAAAAGGTTATCTCCTAAACCTAAGAAAGAGTTGTAAGAGGGTAGTTGGTCTTCACCCATTGAAGGAAGACCGTTAGTGGATGTCGGTGGCCTCAAAGGAGGAGGAATCGGGAGTAGACGTAGGTCACGACGACCGAACCACTATAAAATTAGTGTGCCTTCTCTTCTTTGCTATTTACTTACTTTACAACTACTTTATATCTTTATCACTCTCATACGAACATCTTTAAGCTTGAACATCTTTCCAATATAGTTTTATCGTACGAATTTTCATGATTGGCATAATTATCTGAAAGCACTAATTCATCCTCCCTCTTAGTGCCGACTTAATCCTAACAAGGATGAGATCGCTTGCTACGTGAAGTACATAGATGTTTCCACTCTTGCTCAGTGTTACATATTGGGCTCCATAACTTTTATGATAACACATGAGTATTGGATATCGATAATGCTTATCATATTTACAATTCATTGCAGATTTTTGCAAGACTTAGGAGATTGGCGAGAGGTGAGATAGATCTCAAGATGGGCAATAGAGTAAAAGTTGCTGTAGTAGTTGTTGGTGAGGTCACCTTATGTCTTCTTGGGGGAGCTATTATTGTATTGGATGCATACTATTTTGTTCCTTCTATTATCAAAAATATTATTTATATTTCATATTTGATAATTAATAGATATAAATTAGTTTTTTAGAATAATAGTTGTTCAATATTATTAGATGATGAGATCATCACGAGACAAACATTGTATAATGGTTTGTTTATGCTAGACACTGCTCCACAGATCATGAATGTAAGCGTGTCCAAGAGGAAACGAGATGAGATGAACAATGCATACCTATGGCATTGTAGGCTAGGTCACATCCATGAGGAAATGATTCAAAAGTTACTAAAGAATGGATATCTAGATCCATTCGACTATGAATCATATACAACTTGCGAGCCTTGCCTTTGTGAAAAACTGACTAACTCTCCTTTTACTAGATCTGGAGAGAGAGTCATTGAGCTATTGGAACTCATATATAGTGATGTATGTGGACCCATGTCAACTAATGTCATAGGTGGTTACTCCTACTTTATTACTTTTACTAATGATTTCTTAAGGTATGGACATGTGTACTTGATGAAGTATAAGTCCGAGGCTTTTGAGAAACTCAAAGAGTATAAGAATTAAGTAGAGAACTAGACTGAAAATAGTATCAAGACTCTTCGATCAGATCGAAGAGGTGAGTACTTAAGTAAAGAGTTCACCTAGTTCCCCACGGACCATGGGATTCTATCCCAATTGACACCTCCTTATACACCTCAACTCAGTGGTGTATTTGAAAGGATGAATTATACATTGTTAGAGATGGTGTGGTTCATGAAGAGCTTCGCCGACCTACCCATCTCATTCTAGGGATACGCCATAGAGATTGCAACTTACCTTCTGAATAGAGTTCCAACTAAGTCGGTAGTGTCGACACCATATGATATATGAAAATGGAAGAAGCTTGATCTTAATGTTGTTAAGATTTGGGACTGCCCTACCCACATTAAAAGACACAACCCCGAATAAGTTAGAATCCAAGATGAAGCAGTGCAAGTTCGTGGGATACCACAAGGAAACTTATAGGTATTATTTCTTTCACGCCAAGGACCAAAAGGTCTTTATAGCCAAGAGAGTGGTATTCCTTAAGAAGAAACACATTCTTGGCAAAGATAGTGGGAGCATGATAGAGTTGAGCGAGGTTAGAGAACCTAGCTCAAGCACCACTCCACAGCCCAAGTTTGTTCAAGTACCTAGTACACAAGTTTCAACTTTGCGTAAGTCCGACGAAGTATCCCATCCTCTTGAGAGATATGATCCTCAGACTTACGAGAAGGCTATTATGAGTATAGACTTTGGAAAGTAGTAAGAAACCATGAATTCTAAGATGGATTCTATGTACTCCAATAAGGTTTGGAACCTAGTTGAAACACCCGAGGGTATTGTACTCATCGGTTGCAAGTGGATCTTCAAGAAGATGATCAAAATATATAGAAAGATAGAGACCTATAAAGCAAGGCTAGTGGCTAAGGGGTATCGTCAAAGGTAAGGTATTGACTATGACGAAACCTTCTCACCCACAATCGTGCTAAAATCCATCCAAATTCTATTGGCTATTATAGCATACTATAATTATAAGATCTAGCAGATGGATGTTAAAACCACGTTCTTCAATGACAACCTCGAGGATGAGGTGTATATGATACAGCTTAAGGGATTCATGTTCAAGGACTACCTAGATAAGGTGTGTAGGTTGCTTAGGTCCATTTATGGACTAAAGCAAGCTTCCCAGAGTTGGAACATAAGATTTGATGAGGTGATCAAATCTTATGACTTCGTTAAGAACGAAGATGAGCCTTGTGTATATAAGAAGGTAAGTGGGAGCGCTATCACCTTCCTGGTGTTTTATGTGGATGACATCCTGATTATTAGGAATGATGTAGGAATGCTATCTATAATAAAAACTTGGTTATCTAGACACTTCTTCATGAAGAACTTAGGGGAAGCATCATATATCTTGGGGATTCAGATCTATAGAGATAGATCCAAGAGGATGCTTGGCTTGTTCCAATCCATGTATATAGACACCATTGTCAAAAGGTTTGACATGAAAAATTTCAAGAGATGTCTCATACTGATGAGACATAAGATATTGCTTTCTAGGAGTATGTCTCTAAAGACTCCTAAAAAAAGGTCAAACATAGATAGGATACCCTATGCCTAAGTGATCGGGTCTATCATGTATGCCATACTATGTACTAGGCCTGATATAGCGTATGCTCTGAGTGTCACGAGCAGGTATTAGGTGGATCCAAGCTTGAAGCACTAGAAAGCAGTAAAGTGTATTCTTAAGTACTTGAGAATGACTAAGGATATTTTATTGGTATATGGAGGTAGTAACCATAGAGCTACATAGACTCGAGTTTCCAGTCCGATGTCAATGAAGTAAGTCTAATTCGAGATAGCTACAGTAAAGGCAACAAATGAGGGAGTTTGGATGAAGAAATTCATCACAGATTTGGGAGTCGTGTTGGGCAACAAGGAGCCAATTCCCTTATATTGCGACAATAATGTGGCGATTGCTTAAATGAAGGAACCTAGGTCTCATCAGAAGTTTAAGCACATTCTGAGGAAGTTCTACCTGATCCGAGAGATTGTGACCCGAGGAGATATGGTAGTAGAAAGAGTTCCATCTGAATATAACATCGCAGATCCATTGATAAAGTCGTTGTCTCATATTATTTTTTAGCGTCACAAGAGTCTGATGGGGATCAAACACATAGGTGATTGGCTTTAGGTCAAGTGGGAGATTGCTATTTATAAGTGCCTTACAAGCTAATCACGTGAGTGATGGCACGTGTGACATGATATATATTCTTTTTTTTATTATATTATTTGGTATTTGATCACTTTATATTGCTTATTATATATATATATATATGTTGTGATGTCCATGGATCTATGCATTGGGAGTCGGATCATGATGATATCATGATAATGAGACTGATTCACTATTAAAAATAGATCCTAAATAATCCTAGTAATAGGTTACTCGAGAAGGAGATCGAGATAACCAGACATACTGGTGTACTATATATCCGTCGATATGATGGAGGTAGCTGGTCTTATAGTTGCTCGTGTGGGGACACTAAGGATACAGTGCAAGTACTCATTGGAGAATAAGTTCACTGATTGATCCGCTCACGGAATACTGGATGGTTGATGATGCCTTACTTGTTAGGAATGAGTCGGCAATAAGAAGGGGGGGTGAATTAGTGCAGCAGTAAAAACATCAGTTTAAGAAAAACTCTTTGCGATTAATCCCATTTCGGAAATACTTAACTTTGAAAGCAATAAGAAGGCAGCTTGCAGTTAAAGTAAAGTGCTCAAAGGAAATGCAAATCAGATTTTTATAGTGGTTCGGTCATCGTGACCTACATCCACTCCGTCGATTCCTCTTCCGTCGAGGCCATCGGCATCCACTATCGATCTTCCTTTAATAGGCGAAGTTCAACCTCCTTCTTACACCCCTCTTCTCCTTTTCATAGGTTTAGGAGACAACCTTTACAAGCACTCACTCCTCTCTAAACAGAATTCTAAACTTAGGTCTAAAGGAGGGGATTTCTCAAGTGATTATAACAGTATTTTCTCACTTTAAAACTCTCTATGCTTGTGTATGTTAACCAGGGATGAGAGGGGTATTTATAGGCTTCAAGTTGATTTAAACTTGGAGCCTAAAAACATCTCATTCCGGGTTTCCTGGGTACGGGCGGTACCACCGCCAGTGTTAGTCTGACACTAACACTACATTGGACGGTACCACCGTGTGACACTCTGTACTAGGTGGTACCACCACCCAAACTAGCGCTACCACCACTTGACAGCCTCTCAGAGATTGTGTCTAGGCGGTACTACCACCCAAACCGATGGTACCACCGCCTGATATAGTCTCGGAGACTGTGCCACGATGGTGCCACCTCTTGGGTCATAATGCTAGATGGTTAATGATACCTCATTGTCAAACAGCGATTTCATTATCCCAGTGGTGTACCTAGTCCTTTGACTTGAGACACCAAGGATGTCCTATATGATTACTCTATTCTTTGATATCGGATTTATAGGCCTGTAAGTTCCATATCTAGCACAACCGGTCATTAAGAGTGGCAGCTAACCTTATGAGGACTATTGACTATCGATAGAGGATTATCCACTCTCGGTGTCATAAGAGGAATATCTCATGTATTCTTGCTTAGACAAATCCCTAACCAGGGTCATTCAAATTTAGAGAGAAAGAGTTCTCCAAGAGAATCTGATTATAGTGAGACTCAAATAGAAACCATTTGGATCTGACAACACCATGCCTAGTATATGGTCTCTGAGATATTAGATAGATAAGTGACTATAGATACATAGTAACTGAGGACAAACAAGTCTAATAGATTTGATTCCCCTATATCATTTAAGGATTACGACGTAGTGGCCTAGTATGTATACAATCGATAAGTCGAGTGAATTATTATGGATAATTATTATGGATATAATAATTCACTAAGCCAGAAGGAGTTCTGACATATATAACTCATGGCCAGCTCGATATTGGGCCTAGAGGGTCACATATATATGGTAGGCATTGCGACGACTAGAGGTTCGGATATGAGATATCTGCCAAAGCCCCTATCTTATTGGATATCCAATAAGCCCCTGAATTATTGGATCCTATGGATGAGATCCAACAAGAGACAATGAGAGATTATTGGAAAGAGATCCACTAATCTAAGAGGCTTGGGTAGTTGAATAGAGATCTAATACCCAACATGATAGGATCCATTAGGGTTAAGTTGATAGGAGGGTCTCTATAAATAAGAGGGAACCAAACACCCATAGACTAGGGGCTTTTTGGTTGCCACCTCTTATTCTCCTCTCCCCTTCTCCTCCTCAGATAGCAGATGTAGAGATTTGGGCAGCGATTCAAGGAGTGTCGTCGTAACCCTACTATGTGAATCACCACTACAAGGTTTGGACGCTTGTTCCTAGACCTAGTGATCATCTTATGATTGACACTAAATGAGCATTTAGGAATAAGCAAGATGAACAAGGTATCATGGTTTGAAACAATGCTAAATTAGTGGCCAAATATTTCAACCAAGAAGAAGGTATAGACTTTGAAGAAACCTTCGCTCTTGTGGCAAGACTTGAAGCCATAAGGATACTCCTTGCCCATGTATGTTTTAAAAATTTTAAGTTATTTTAAATGGATGTCAAAGGTACTTTTCTTAATGGTTTTATTTCTAAAGAAGTTTATATTGAGCAGCCACTTGGACTTAAAAATGTTCTTTTTCTAAACCATGTTTATAAATTATCTAAGGCTCTCTATAGGTTGAAGCAAGCCCCTAGGACTTGGTATGAGAGGCTTAGTTATTTTCTTATTCAAAATGATTTTTCAAAAGGCAAGGTTGATACCACATTATTTATTAAATATTTTAAAAATATTTTTTTATTATTTAAATTTATGTTGATGATATTATCTTTGGTTCTACAAATGAATCTTTATGTGAATTATTTACAAAACGTATGAGCTAAGAATTTAAAATAAGTTTAATAGGTGAATTGACATTTTCTTTATGATTGTAAATTAAGCAACTAAGTGATTAAACTTTTATTAGTCAAACTAAGTATATATTGGATCCACTAAGACAATTTCACTTGGATAGTGCTAACGTCATGAATACACCTATAAGCATTTCAAACAAATTAAACATGGACAATAAAGGGGGAATACTTTGATCAAAAGACTTATAGAGATATGATAGGTAGTTTATTATATATTACTATAACTAGACCTGATATAATATTTAATGGTGGGCTTTATGCAAGATTTCAATCTAATCCTAAATAATCTCATTATAAAGCAGTTAAAAGAATTTTTAGATACTTAGAAAGAACTCCTAATCTAGGATTATGATATCTAAAATTTAATAATTTTGATTTGATTATATATACTGATGTTGACTTTGTAGGATGTAAAATAGATAGAAAAAGTACCTTTGGAACATGTCAGTTTCTAGGTCATGCATTTGTTTCTTGGTCTTCTAAGAAACAAAATTCTATTGCATTATCTACAACTAAGACTGAATATGTAGTAGCAAGTGTATACTATACAAAAGTAATTTGGATAAAAAGTACCTTGGAAGATTATGGACTTTACTTGAAAATCATCTTATAAAAATGTGATAATACTAGTGCAATTTGTTTAACAAAGAACCCTATTCAACACTCTAGGATTAAACACATTGATATTAGATATTACTTTATTTGTTAGGAAAGAGGTCGGTGTTAGGATCAAGGGTCAGCACTAAGAGGGGGGGTGAATTAGTACAGCGGTAAAATATGTTGGTTCTAAAACTTTCGTACGATAAAATCCGTTTC
>LVTN01002888.1:3989-24527 GCA_001649415.1 Musa itinerans
ATTCTCCTTTTTGTTGATGACAAAGGGGGAGAAATAATACCAAAATGTGGTAAATTGATGACAAATGTATGTAATGTATTTCATCATATATACTTAAAAATGTTTGCTTGATAAATATTCTTCATTATAATAAGATATCTAGAGCTTAACTTGTAATTTTACAAATTGATATCTTACCACAGAATGATGAATTGCTATCTTTGTCATCTTTCATATTTGAAATATCAAAACTTGAAAATGGATGTCAAGTTTTGACATCATTTTGAGAATATTAGATCATGATATGAATCATGATGTGTGTATTGATAAGTTTAAATGAACTTAACTTATCAATATGTCTCTTGAATTCGAAGGCCTTGAATTCAAAAATGTATTTTCTTAAGTATGGCATATAGATAGAGGGAGTTAAGGTTAACTCCGTCATCAATTGATTATCATCATCAAAAAGAGAGAGATTGTTGAATCTCGGATTTTGACAATGAAGTCAATTGTAATTTGTCTGATCTAATCTATATGTTGAGAAAAGTGTAGGATTAACTACGATGACAGTAAGACATAAAGCAGGTGCTGTGCCAGAGTCAAGATGGAGAACACGTTGGGAGTTTGAGAGTTCGTCGGAAGTCCGGACGTTCGTCGAAAGTTCTATGGGAACCAACCGAGAAGTCCAGGAGCTTGCCATAGAAGCTCATCAGAACTCGCCAAGAAGATCATTGTAAAGTCCAGGAGCTTGCCGAGAGTCTACCGGAGCATTGCCAAGAGTTCGTCGGATGTTTGCCGGAAGTATGCCGGAAGCTCACCAGAAGAGCAATTGATACACCGGAACATGAAGTGTAGTAATCATGTCTTAATTATCATAGTTAGAGTATAAATTAAGTTAGGATTGGGAGATAATCCCACTAACTTAATTAGGGGTCAATTGGGCCCTTAACAGGGTTAAATTGGGTCGAATGGAGCAAGCCCATTCGGCCCCTGAATTCCTGGCCGGCAGTGGCACCGCCTAGGAGACTCGGTATCCTAGGAATTCTGGGCGATGGTACCGCCAGTAGTTATTGCTGCCAACGGTGGTACCGCCCCTATCAAGTGGTGGTACCGCTAGAACTCGGTCTCTGAGCTCTGTCAGGCTGTGGTACCGCCCAGACTAAGCGGTAGTACTGCCCAGTGTCAGGTGTTAGGCGATGGTACCGCCAGTAGTTATTGCTGCCAACGGTGGTACCGCCCCTATCAAGTGGTGGTACCGCTAGAACTCGGTCTCTGAGCTCTGTCAGGCTGTGGTACCGCCCAGACTAAGCGGTAGTACTGCCCAGTGTCAGGTGTTAGGTGGTAGTACCGCCCAATAATGGATGTGGTATCGCTAGGACCCCGAAAATCCAGGATGAGACAGTTCTTGGCTCCATTTTTGAAAGCCATGAGGTCTATAAATACCCCACCCTTTTCTGCATGAAAGGGCACAAAAACTTGATATATTCTTGAGTATTTTAAGTGTTAAAGAGTTATAAAAGTGCTAGAGTTCTCCTCCTCCCTTTCTAAGTATTGAGATCATTCAAGAGAGGAAGTGAGACTTGTAAAGGTTCTCTCCCAAACTTGTGAAAAGGAGAAAGCACTATAAAAGAGGTGGTTGGTCTTCACCTAATGAAGGAAGGCCTTTAGTAGATGCCGGAGATCTCATCGAAGGAGGAATCCGAAAGTGGATGTAGGTCACGTTGACCGAACCACTCTAAATCTGGTTTGCATTTCGTTTTGAACAATCTTCTTTAACTGAAAATCATTTCATAGCAAAGTGCTTCTTCTCCTCATCTTGCTTTCACTACACTTGCGCTCTCTTACGTTTTAAAATTATTATCTTTCCGAATCGATTTCCTTCGAACGTACGAAATATTTTCTGAAATCATAAAAGTTTTCCGCTATACTAATTTACCCCCCCTCTTACTATGCTCTTGATCCTAACAGTGACTTCATGAGTCACTTCGAGTGTGTGCCAAATATCAAAAGCTGTTTCACAAATCAAAACTCGATTAAACTCGTTTTTATCTAATGCACAAAATAAGGCATTCATAGCCTTTACGTTTAAAGCGAAAGTCTTCTTCTCCAAATCATTCCAATCATTCATTAGAAGAGAAGACTTTTGAAAGCTATTTTCTACAATATTCCATAATTCGAAATCCATTGAAATTAGGAAGATCCTCATCCTAGTCTTCCAATATGTGTAATCCATCCCATTGAACATGGGCGGACGTGTAATTGAATGGCCCTCTAGGTTGCCGGCAAATGCCATCTCTCTTGAGTTTGAAACCAAATGAGAGTGAACCTTGCTCTGATACCAATTGTTAGGATCAAGAGCGGCACTAAGAGGGGGGGTGAATTAGTGTAGTGGAAAACTTTCACGATTTCGTAAGACTTGTTTCGATTAAAACTAATTCCGATGAAAATGATTTCGATTCAATCTGATTATGAGAGAATTTGAAGTTTAAAGCTTTCATAAAAGTGCAAGAGAAGATTAAGGAGATTTGTAGTAATATAAATTGCACAAATGAAAAACGTCAGTTTCGTAAAGTCTTCGTATGATTAAAGCCGATCTCGAAAGATATTTACTTGAAAGCGTATGTAGGCGTAGTAAAAACACAATAAGGAGGAGAGGCAGTTTGCTATAAAAGTAAATTACTTAAAGTAAATACAAACCGAGTTTTAGAGTGGTTCAGTCAATGTGACCTACATCCACTTTCGGATTCCTCCTCTGACGAGGTCATTGGTGTCCACTAAAGGCCTTCCTTCAATAGGTGAAGACCGAACACCTCTTTACAGCACTTTCTCCTTTTCCCGGGTTTAGGAGATGAACCCTTACAAGTCTCACTCCCCTTTCTTGGATGGTTACAAGGCTAAGAGATGAAGGAGGATAACTCTAAATTTTACAACAGTTTTATGACTCAAGACTTCAAGATTAAGCTAATGCTTTCGTACCCTTTCATGCAGAAAAGGGTAGGGTTTTTATAGACCTCAATGGCTTCAAAATTAGAGCCAAAAAGTGTCATATCTCCAGAATCCGAGATACTAGCGGTACCACCGCCGTTACTAGGCGGTATTACCACCGCTGATCTGACACTAGGCGGTACCACCGTCGAATAGGAGCGGTACCACCGCTGGCAGCACTGCTGTCGGCGGTACCGCCTAGAAATCCAGGGGCACTATCTTCCAAGTGGTGCCACTGCCGACCCTAGCGGTGCCACCGTCGGCCAAGAAATCAAGAGTTGAATTGGCAGCTTTCTTCGGCCCAATTCACCCTTGTTCAGGGCCCAATTGGCCACTAATTAAGTTAGTGGGATTACCTCCTAATCCTAACTTAATTTACGCTCTAACAACGATAATTAAGACTATTAGGATTGGGGTCGGCACTAAGAGGGGGGGTGAATTAGTGCAGTGGTAAAATCATGTCTTCAAAAACTTTCGTACGATAAAATATGTTTACATTGAAAATCGATTTCGGAAACTTAACTTGAAACACGTTTGTAAATGTATTGAAAGCAGTAAGCTATTAAAGAGGTTTGCAGTAAAGATAAATTGCTCAAAGTGAAATGCAAACTAGATTTTAGAGTGGTTTGATCGTCGTGACCTACATCCACTTTGCTGATTCCTCTTCCGTCGAGGCCACCGGCATCCACTATTGATCTTCCTTTAATAGACAAAGATCAACCTCCTTCTTACACCCCTCTTCGCTTTTTACTGAGTTTAGGAAACAACCCTTACAAGCACACACACTCCTCTCTTACAGAATTCTAAACTTAGAGTGGAAATTTCTAAAGAGATTGCAGTAGCGTTTTCTTACATTAAAACTCTTTGTGCTTGTGTGTGTGAACCAGGGATGAGAGGGTTATTTATAGGCTTCAAGTTGATTCAAACTTAGAACCTAAAAATATCTAATCCCGAGTTTCCTAGGTACGGGCGATACCACCGCCAGCGCTGGGCGGTACCATCACCCAGTCTGGCGATACCATCACCCAGTCTAGCGGTACCACCGCCTTGGAGGCTGTGCTGGGCGGTACCACCGCCTTGGAGGTTGTGCTGGGCGGTACCACTGCCTGACACTCTGCTAGGGGCGGTACAACCACCCAGACTAGCGGTACCACCGCCTGACACAATCTCGAAGACTATGCCACGACGGTGCCACTTCTTGGGACATTGTTTGGGCCTCTCATTGGGTCCAACACAGTCCTTACATGGGCCCAACTGGCCCCTAATTGGGTTGGCCCAAATCCAAACCCAATTACATACTAACTACGATTCCTAAGACATATTCTAAGCTAAACAAGTCCGTAAGTCTAGTATCTTCTAGCGAGCTTCCGGTGATCTTCCGGCGAACTTCCGACGATCTCTCGGCAATGTTCCAACGGACTCCCAATAAGCTCCTGGACTTCACAATGATCTTCTTGGCAATTTCTGATGAGCTTCTTTGGCAAACTCCTGGACTTCTCGATTGGTTCCTGTAGAACTTCCGTTGAACGTTTGGACTTCCAACGAACTCTCGAACTCCCAACGAAATCGCGTCCTTGACTCCGGGACTTCATTTTGCTTTATGCCTTGCTATCATAGTTAATCCTGTACATGTAAAAACGCACTTTGATCTAGACAATTAATACTAAGCATTAATCATGTTGTCCGGCATATCATTGGTCCCTCGACGCTTTGTCTGATTCTTCGGCGCTTCGCCTTTTCCTTATTCTTATTACCCAATCGGCCAGTTGACTCCGCAAATCCAATATCCTTAGCATAATATCCGCTCTTCTTGGCCCGATGCCCGAATCCATGGCCCGAAGCCTTCTGTCGATACGTCGACCGATCCACTGGCTCGACATCCAATCTACTGACATGTTTTCCTCCGGCACAACATGATTTTTCCTGCTTTAATTATCTCACCATGATTGAAGCATTCTGCGTCACTCAAAATGTAGATTAAAATATAATCACTTATTAATTAGTTTTATCATCAAAATCCAAGATTCAACAAAGATATAATTTACAGTGCTTCTAGTTCCGGTGCATCAATTGCTCTTCCGGCGAGCTTCCGGCGTACTTCTGGTGAACATCTGACAAACTCTCGGCAATGTTCCGGTGGACTCTCGGCAAACTCCTGGACTTTTTAACGATCTTCTTAGCGAGTTTTGACGAGCTTCTTTGGCAAGCTCTTAGACTTCTCGGTTGGTTCCGGCAGAACTTCCGACGAATGTCCGGACTTCCGTCGAACTCTCGAACTCTCAATGAGATCTCGATCTTGACTCTGGCACAACACCTGCTTTATGTCTTACTGCTATCGTAGTTAATCCTGTACACTTTTCTCAACAAATAGATTAGTTCAAACAAATTATAATTGACTTCATCATCAAAATCCGAGATTCAACACACAAAAATTCAAAAAATTGATCATTCCCAACTTATTTGCCCTAGAAAAGTCGTATGTGCATGGTTTCATAAAAAAACATGTTAGTCATAAATTTTGCACAAAGTCGAGGTTGAATCGGTTTTCTGCACACCATCTCAAAAATTCAAAATATTGACCATTCCCAATATATTAGATTAGGGAAGTTGTATAAGCTTGGTTTCACAAAAAAACATGACAGTCTCAAAAATTTAAAATCTTGATCATGCCCAACATATTAGACCTATGGAAGTTGTATAAGCCTGGTTTTGCAAAAAAATGTGATGGTCATAAAGTTTGTGCAAAGTCAAGGTTCGATCAATTTTTCGCACACCATCTTGAAAATTCGAAACATTAACCATTCCCAACATATTAGCCCCTAGGTAAGTAGTATAAGCTGGGTTTCCCAAAAAAAATGTCACAATCATAAAGTTTACGTAAAGTCGAGGTTTGATTGGCTTTTTGTGCACCATCTCGAAAATTTAAAATATTGACCATTCCCAATATATTAGCCTTAGGGTAGTTGTATAAGCTTGGTTTCACAAAAAAATGTGATGGTCATAAATTTTGTGCAAAGTCGAGGTTGGATCGGTTATTTGCACACCATCTTAAAAATTTTAAAAATTGATCTTTCCAAACATATTTGTCTAAGGTATGTCGTACGAGCTTAGTTTCATAAAAAAAAATGTGATAGAAATAAAGTTTGTGCAATGTTGAAGTTCAATCGGTTTTTTGCACACCATCTCAAAAATTAAAAAAATTGATCACTCCCAACATATTTGCCCTTGGGTGATACAAGCATAGTTTTGGAGAAAAATGTGACAATCATAAACTTTGTGGAAAGTCGAGGTTCGATTGGTTTTTTACGCACTATCTCAAAAATTCAAAATATTGACCATTCCCAATATATTTTCCCTAGGGAAGTCATTTGAGAATGGTTTCACAAAGAAATGTGGTAGTCATAAAGTTTGCGCAAAGTTGAGGTTCGATTGGTTTTTTGTGCACGTCTCAAAAATTCAAAATATTGATCATTCCCAATCTATTAGCCCTAGGGAAGTTGTATAAGCTTGGTTTTACAAAAAATTATGATGGTCATAAATTTTGCGCAAAGTCGAGGTTGGATCAGTTTTTTATGCACTGTCTCAAAAATTCAAATAATTGAACATTCCAAACATATTTGTCCAAAGGATGTCGTACGAGCATAGTTTCAGAAAAAAAATATGATACTCATAAAGTTTGCACAACATTGAGGTTCGATAGGTTTTTTGTGTACCATTTCAAAAATTCAAACAATTGATCTCTCCCAACATACTTGTCCTAGGGTAGTCATACAAGCATAGTTTCAGAAAAAAATGTGATAGTCATAAACTTTGTGGAAAGTCGAGGTTCAATTAGTTTTTTGCGCATCATCTTAAAAATTCAAAATATTGACCATTCCCAACATATTAGTTCTAGGGAAGTTGTTTAAACTTAGTTTTACAAAAAAAATGACGGTTATAAAGTTTGCGCAAAGTCGAGGTTCAATCAGTTTTTTGTACACCATCTCGAATATTCAAAATATTGACCATTCCCAACATATTAGCTCTAAGGAAGTTGTTTAAGCTTGGTTTTGCAAAAAGGACATGACGCTTATAAAGTTTGCACAAAGTCGAGATTCGATCAGTTTTTTGCACACCCTCTCAAAAATATAATATTGACCATCCCAATATATTTGCCTTTAGAAAGTCATATAAGATGGGTTTCGTAAAAAAATGTGGCAGTTATAAAGTTTGCGTAAAGTCAAGGATGTTGAATCTCGGATTTTGATGATGAAATCAATTGGTAAATTATTTAATCTAATCCATATGTTGAGATAAGTGTGTAGGATTAACTACAATAGCAACAAGGCGTAAAGCAGATGATGGGCTGGAGTCGAAGATTCGGACGATATACCGGGAGCTTGTCGAGAGTTCATCGTGAGATCACCGGAAGCATGCTGGAAAACTTGCCGAAAGCTTGTCGGGAGATCGTTGGAAGCATGTCGGAAGACTAGCTGAGAGTTTGTCGGGAGTTCGCCGGAAGCACACTAGAAGACTCGCCAAGAAGTTCGTCGGAGGATCGCCGAAAGAGAAATCGACATACCGGACTAATTGCTTGTCTTAACCATAGTTCGAATTATAAATTAAGTTAGGATTGGGAGGTGATCCCACTAACTTAATTAGGGGCCAATTGGGCCCTTAACAGGGCTGAATTGAGTTGAATTGAAATAGCCTATTCAGCACCTGAAATCATGGCCGGCGGTGGCACCGCTTGGTGACCCATACTCCCAGGTGGTTTGGGCGATGGTACCGCCAGCAGTTATTACCTGCCAATGGTGGTACCACCCTTATCAGGCGGTGGTACCATCCAGTGTCGGGTGTCAGGTGATGGTATTGCCCAATAATGGCGGTGGTACCGCTAGTACCCCGAAAATCTGGGATGAGACACTTTTTGGCTCCATTTTTGAAGTTATTGGGGCCTATAAATACCCCACTCTTTTCTGCATGAAAGGATAACAAAGTGCTATTATACTTGTGGAAAAATCTAAGTTGTTGGGGGTTCAAAAGTGTTGTAAAAGTGAGAAGAGTTCTCCTCTTCCCTCTCTTAGCCTTGTAACCATCCAAGAAAGATGAGTAAGATTTGTAAGGGTTGTCTCCTAATCCCGGCAAAAGGAGAAAGAGTTGTAAAAGGTAGTTGGCCTTCACCTATTGAAGGAAGGCCTTTAGTGGACGCCAGTGACCTTGATAGAGGAGGAATCCGAAAGTGGATGTAGATTATTTCGATCGAACTACTCTAAATTCTGGTTTACCTTTCTATTTGTGCAATTTACATTATTGTAAACTTCCTTAACCTTCTCCTAGCACTTTTATGAAAGCTTTCAAGTTTAATTTATTTCTAAAATGGATTGAATCGAAACGAACATTTTTTTGAAATCAAAGAATTTTCTGCTACACTAATTCACCCCCCCCCCTCTTAGTGCTGCTCTTGATCCTAACAAATGATTAATAGGTTTCTTGTGCACCATCTCAAAAATTCAAAATCTTGATTATTCCCAACATATTTGCCCTAGGGAAGTCGTATGATAATGGTTTCACAAAAAAACATGTGGTCCTAAAGTTTGCACAAAGTCGAGGTTCAATCGGTTTTTTACACACCATCTCAAAAATTTAAAATATTAACCATTCCCAACATATTAGCCTTAGGGAAGTTATATAAGCTTGGTTTCGCAAAAAAAATGTGACGGTTATAAAATTTGCACAAAGTTGAGGTTTGATTAGTTTTTTATGCACCGTCTCGAAAATTCAAAATATTAACCATTCCCAACATATTAGCCCAAGGAAAGTTGTACAAGCCTTGTACAAGCCTCGTAATCCTAGGGAGAAGCAGCCGTCGCCCCTACCCCAAGTCGACCTCACTCGATTCGCCCTTGCCATTGAGGGCACGGGAGCACACTTAGCCCGCGAGGTGCCCTGGCCCTCAGTCGCTTCTCACCATCGATTGCAAGGGTCACCTCCCTACCTCTTCTCTCACAAGGAACCTTTGATCATTGGGATTTTAGCCCTAAGGAAGTTGTATAAGCCTGGATTCATAAAAAAATGTAACTGTCATAAAGTTTTTGCAAAGTCAAGGTTCGATTGGTTTTTTGCACACCATCTCGAAAATTTAAAATATTGACAATTCCCAACACATTAGCACAAGGGAAGTTGTATAAGCTTAGTTTCACAAAAAAAACATGATGGTCATAAAGTTTGCGCAAAGCCAAGATTCGATCAATTTCTTATGGACTCTCTCAAAAATTTAAAATATTGATCATTTTCAATATATTAGCCTTCGGGAAGTTGTATAAGCTTGGTTTCACAAAAAAATAAGGTAGTCATAAAGTTTGCACAAAGTTGAGGTTTGATCGATTTTTTACGCACTATCTCAAAAATTCAAAAAATTGATCATTCCCAACTTATTTGTACTAGAGTAGTCATATGAGCATGATTTCACAAAAAAACATATCAGTCATAAAGTTTACACAAAGTCAAGGTTCAATCTATTTTCTACACACCATCTCAAAAATTCAAAATATTGATCATTCCCAATATATTAGCATTAGAGAAGTTGTATAAGCCTAGTTTTGTAAAAAAATATGACTATCATAAAGTTTGCGTAAAGTCGAGGTTCGATCGATTTTTTGAGCACCATCTAAAAAATTCAAAATATTGATCATGCCCGACATATTTGACCTATGGAAGTTATATAAGCTTAGTTTCGCAAAAAATTGTGACGGTCATAAAGTTTACGCAAAGTCGAAGTTCGATCGATTTTTTGCACAACAACTTGAAAATTCAAAATATTAACCATTCCCAACATATTAACCCTAGGGAAGTTTTATAAGCTAGGTTTTCCAAAAAAAAATATGATGGTCATCAAGTTTGCACAAAGTCGAGGCTCGATTGGTTTTTTATCGATAGCAATGAACCCAAAAACCTTCCAATCTTTGGGAGCCCCAAGATCGTTTCGTACTCTATCACTATATAATTGGAATATACTTTTCCCATTCACCCAAGGATCATACCACATATTAGTGTTAGTCCCACAAGAGATTGCGTAGGAAATGTTATTGTTTAGCCAATTTCTTGCCTTCAAAATTCCTTTCCAAGCAGCAGAATGATATGTTTTTATTGAAGCTTCCCAAATTGATTCCTTGGATAAGTACCTAGAAAAAACCCATTGTGACCATAAAAAATATTTGTTTTATAAAATATCTCACAATTGCTTTGCCAAATAAGCTTTATTCCATTCTCTAATATTTCTCATATTCAGCCCCTCCTTCATCTTTTAGTTTGTATATGCTATCCCAATTTACTATATGCATTGTCTTACCATCCATGCCACTCTAGAAGAAGTTCATAAGTAGTCATTCAATATTCTAGAGATGTCCAATAGGCAGAAGAAATGCATTAGATTAATAAATATAGTATGAGTACAACATAGATCGGATGAGTTCAAGTCATCCTATTTTGGAAAGAAGTCTATTTTTCCAAAAGGAAATTCGATGCTTTATTTTTTATAGGATAGGCTGATAATGGGTTTTATGAATGTCAGTGAATATAAGTAGAAGACCTAGATAAGGAACTAGTAAACTTCTCTCGTGAACCCCTAGAGTTTGAGCAATCAAATCCTTATCTTCAATGCAAGGAACTTCATAGACTTTACTTTTCGCATGATTTAGCATAAGGCCAGAAACTATACCAAAATCTTTCAGAATAGTAATTAGATTCCTCATTGAAGTAGGATCATTATAAAGAAAGATAATAAGATCATCTATAAAAATTATGTGGGATATATGAACGGAACTTGCATGGGATACCTTAATGCTACTATTAGAAACTACCTCTTCCAACATGCAGTTGAGTCCTTCCATTGCAATTGTATAGAGATAAGGAGAAAGAGGATCTCCTTGCTATATACCATTTATGCTCCCAAAAAATCGAATAGGTGAACCATTGAAGAGAACTTAGAATTTTGAAGTTTTCAAGCAATACTAAATCCAAGAATGTAGAGACTAATTTATTAGAGAACTATTGGTCCATTTCATCATATAACTTTATTTATAAAGTCATCTCCAAAGTGCTGGTAGATAGAATATAAAAAATTATGCATAAGATTATTAGTCCTAATTGAACAAATATCAATATTTAAATTAGTATGATCTAAATGGTAGCCATATTAAGTAGACAACTGATATATCATATACTATATGTCAAATATTTATAATGTTCTCTACAAAATATTTCACAGAATTTTTCATAATTGATTTTGTAAAAAAATTTATAATATTTGAAACCATAAAATAATTTGTTGGTCAATGATTACTTCAAATAATATTTCGAAGACATATTTTTTTCACACGTTTTAAACATGTATAATATGTATCCAATGCTTTAGAAATAATAAAATATTTTACAAACCAATCAAAAACCATATAAGTCCCTAATATATATGTCATTACTTCAGGTTAGACGGAGTCATTCGAAGACTTCTTGATTGTAGAAACTAAGATTAACACAAGGACGTTCCTTCTTCCTATTCTAGTAAGGAATACCAATTAATAATAATAGAATGCTAATATCATTAACATCGCCTAGACTTAAATCTTATAAAGCATCTATTTCCTTCCTATTAATTTTTCAAATATTTTATAATAAAATTTCTCCCTTTTTTTCTCTCCATAGCTTTCTCTTTCTCTATCAATCCTTTAGCAATAAATTTTTTTTTGTTTCTCTCTATACCTTTCTCTTTCTCTACTCTGCGTAGCATGGTGACATGCTCTCCCGTGTGTCACTACTTCCTCCTCTCTCCTCTTCTTCCCTCACATCTATTTCTCTCTCCTTCTCTCGCATCTCTTTCTCTGTTGCAGCAACTTACACCTGTTGTAAGCACCTCGCCCCCCCCTCGAAACATTTCTCACCGCAGCAAGCTTTGCAGTGAGCCTGACACGAGGTGTTACCAAGTTCCGCCAGCGATCCAAGACCTCGGCATTCCGCAATTTTTTTCTTTCTTTTTTCAATCCCATCTCTCAAACCCACCGTATAACTTGTAATTTATCTTATGATTCAGTAATAATAAATCCTTAACTCTTGTTAAAAATTAAAAAAAGAAAAACAATTAATCATGGTTCATGAATGCAATACATCAAAATATTTCATCAATAATATAATTCATTCAGAAAATTCTGACTCTTTGATTCATTAAAATAAAAATCATTAAGCCATGAAAAATATATGATCCTCATGTTTCATGAACAAGATAGAATATAAGAATTTTAAAGTTTACCTAAATCAATCATTACAATTGCAATCTTGATCTCTTAGTCTTTGTGGTCACTGACATGTAATCCCTCTAGAGTTTAGTTTCTCTCCTCAGATAGGGTGGAGATGATCAGATCGGATATTATATATTAGGTCATCAAAATTCTAAGATTTGACGTGTCAACTAACTTTACTGGTAAAGATCTTGATGATTTATGATTTATGATTTATGATTTATTTTACGTAGAATCCTCAAATATATTAAATTTATGTTTATCTCTCTAAGTAAGGTTTCGGGTATGACACCTATCTTCTCTCATTAATCTTCATGCCAATCAATAAAAATCAGAGCTTTATTTTCCTAAACTGTGTTTTGTTGAAACTAGACAGAATCATCTTCTCAACACTAAGGTTGGCAATTGGCATATGAAATACTTAGGAGCTTACTTATCCATCTCTTAAATCCTTATGAGCCTTCACGACTCTCTTTGTACAAGATTGGTATAAAGGAATGATCACTCGAGTAAAATTATCCTTTGACTTTGTTATCAATCTATACCTACTCACTTCGCTATGAACATGAAAATATCTAATCAAATTCTTAATCAGACATAAAATTTCTAGAGAATTTTTTTAAATCAAAGCCCTCACAAAAAAAAGAAGAAGATCAATCTCATTAGTTAGAACTGGATTGTCTCTACCAATGCTAGTGGAGAGTTGGGCATTCTTGACCTCCTCACCATAAAACAAAAATGTCATTTGTGCCAAGAGAATTATCCCCCTACTCAAATTGGAAAAATTCTTTAGGTCCAAATCCTTACTACCAAATTTGGAAACTTAACCCCTTGGAATTCTAATCCAAAATTATATACTCAAGCATTTGGAAAAACATATGCTCACTCAGTTGCAACATTAAAATTGGCTTGGGAAAATGCTAGAACTACTATAATAGAAGATCCATGGGTTTCCAACACTCTCATCTCTAAGTGGCTTAACAAAGGCAATCTGACACTCCTTTGACAAATCAATATGTCTCGAATCTTCTTAACAGAAAATATTATAATTACTAAGCCCTTTAACAATCTTTCCACCCCCTCTTGATAAAGAGAATCTAAAAATTTAGAACACCCTGGTGATGACTCTTGAGTGTGATACTTTACTCCAAGTGGTAAATCTTCTATCAAAAGTACTTATTATTTATTAAGAAAGGAGTACCATAAATATGAAATAATTTAGCTTAGATAGAGAGTGATGTAAAGTTTAAATATCTACTCTAAAATTAAAATATTTCTTTGGAAACTCTTGCCCAATAGACTCCCTACTTCTAGTTATATTTCTAAAATCCTTTGCTCATAAATTAACAAATTTCAACCTTTTTGATAATAGATAATAAGACTTTTGATCACATGAAATACACCCCTCTACCTCTATCCAAGCTACTCAACTTCAAAGTATCATTATACTTTTCCTTTGACTCTGTTAGGACTCTAGTTAGGAGAGTCCTAATTGAGAGAGGCATTCATGTAAAACCTCCTATCTAGCCGACCCGTATTAAAGAGGTGAAGAGGCCGGCTAGGGTTATGAAGTTGTTTCTTAGAGAAGCATTAAGAGTTGTAAAGGAATAGGAGTCTTGATTAGGAGTCCTATTAGGAGTTGGGGTTTAGAAGCCTTATAAATAGCCATGTATTCATCATCTTTTCTCAAGTAATATATGAATCTTTTCTGCAACCTTTGAGCAGCAACTTGGAGGAAGGAACACCTATAGAGTTCCAAGGAGACCGATCCCCTAAAGAGATCAACCCCAAGCATATAATCTGCAAGGGTTCTAACACTTAGTACCAGAGCAGCGTTCTTGGCATCTTGCTATCCTTTCACAGCCACCCATTTCTTGAATCTCGTATTTTGATGATGAAACCACTTGATATGTGTTTATAATTTAATCTACGTTTTGAGTGATACAGGATACTTTGATCAGGATGAGACAATTAAAGCAGGAAAATCATGTTGGGCCGGAGGAACATGTCAGAAGATTGGACGTCGGGCCGGTGGATCGGTCGATATATCGACAGAAGGCTTCGGGTCGTGGATTCGGGCATCGAGCCAAGAAGAGCGGGTATTGCACCAAGGATATCGGAGTTGCGGAGTCAATTGGCCGATTGGGCAACAGGCCGCAAGAGAGGGCGATGCGTCAAAGAATCGAACGAAGCGTCGAGAGACCAATGACATGCCGGACAACTTGATTAATTACTTAGGAGTAATTGTCTAGATTGAAGTTTTGCTTTACTTGTGCAGGATTAACTACGATAGCTTGAAGACATAAAGCAAGTCTACCGGAGTCAAGTTCAATGGGTGTTCGAGAGTCCGCTGAGAGTCCGAAGAATCGTCGAAAGTGCTGCCGGAACAAACCGAGAAGGAATCGGGGACTTGTCGAAGTTTTCAGAAGTCCACCGGAGAGATCGTCAGAGGTTTGTGGAGATCATCGAGAAGGTTCGGCTACTTGCCAAAGACTCGCTGAACTCGCCACAAGACCAGGAGCCTGCTGGGAGTCCGCCGGAAGAAATCTGAGAGCGTATCGAAAGTCCGCCGGAAGGAAACTCGACGTTGCCGGTTAAAAACCTGCTTAGGACTATGTCTTAATTTCATAGTTTGCATGTAATTAGGGTTAGGATTAATAGTTAATCCTATAACCTAGTTAAGGGCTAACTGGGCCCGAATATGAATTGGTTTGGGCCAAATTTGGAGCCTAGCCAATGACCCGTAAGGACGGGCGGTGGGATCGCCGGACTAGGCGGTGGCACCGCCTAGAACCCGAAAGGTCGGGCGGTAGTACTACTGGACTGGGCGGTGGCACTACCCAGAACCCGAAAGGTCGGGCGGTGGTACCGCCACGGACAAGCGGTGGCACCGCTAGTAAATGGTCAATGTGATATTGATAGGCGGTGGCACCACCAGCTCCGAGAACCTAAAAGGAATTCAAAATTTGGAGCCCAAATTTGAATCCTCTTTGGGGTCTATAAATACCCTTCAATTCTGAACAAAGGATATAACCTTTTGAAAAGTTAGAAATTGAGAAAAGCTTTAGCAAAAGTCTTGTTTTCAATAGCTTAAGTGTTCACCTCCCTCTTTCTCTTTGAAAAATCTGTAAGAGTGTGAACCACTTGTAAAAAAGTTGTAAGAGGGGTATTTGGTCCTTCCCCTTCAAAGTGATTTGCTAGTGGAAGTAAGGAGCCTCATCGAAGAAGGCTTCGCAAGTGGATGTAGGTCATTTGATCGAACCACTTTAAATTATGGTGTTCCTTGAATGTGTGAGTGTTTAACTTTCTGAATTATTTATTTACTTAGCAGCAAACTTTCGGTTTTCATCTCCTTCCTTTACTTAAGCTATTTTTACTAAGTCATCCTTCATCGAACCGAAATCTCTACACATTTACGAAATCGAGTTTAAATTATGAGTTTTAATCCGCTGCACTAATTCACTCCCCCCCCCTCTTAGTGCTACTCCGGTCCTAACACCATTAGCCCTCCATAGTCACCCAAAGCAATTCCCACAATTGCTTAAAAGATCGTCATCGAATTCCGTCATCATCTCCACCACCGCGGATCATCCTTTGATCTCCCCATGAATTGCAACAAGGACATCTTTGATCTACAAGCATATGTTATAGCTTCTCTGTTAGGAAAGGGTCGGCACTAAGAGGGGGGGTGAATTAGTGCAGCGGAAAGATTACGTCGGTTTCAAAAAATCTTCATTCGATTGAAACCGATTTCGACGAAAACCGTTTCGGAGAGATGTTAACTTTGAAATCGTATTCGTAAGCGTAATGGAAGTAAAGCAAGTAAGTAGTTTGCAGTGAAGTTAAATTGCACAAATAGAAATGCAAACCGAGTTTTATAGTGGTTTGGTCATCGTGACCTACATCCACTCCGTCGATTCCTCTTCCATCGAGGCCATCGGCATCCACTATCAATCTTCCTTTAATAGGTCAAGATCAACCTCCTTCTTACAACTCGATTCTCCTTTTACCGGGTTTAGGAGATAACCCTTACAACCCCACTTACTCCTCTCTCAAACTATTCTAACACTTAGAACTTTAAAAGGAGTTCACACAAGATTGCATCAGCGTTTCTTTCCTTTTTTACTCTCAATACTTGTGTATATTAACCAAGGATGAGAGGGGTATTTATAGGCCTCAAGTTGATTCAAACTTGGAGCCTAAAAATATCCCATCCTGGGTTTCCTGGGTACGGGCGGTGCTGACACTGACATTATACTAGGCGGTACCACCACTTGACAAGGGCGGTACCACAGCTTGGCACCATGCCACTGGGCAGTACCACCACCTAGTTTGGCAGTACCACCACTTGACACCCTGCCAGGGGTGGTACCACCACCCAGACTAGCGGTACCACCGCCTGACACAGTCTCGGAGATTATGCCACGACGGTGTCACTTCTTGGGACACTATTTGGGCCTTTCATTAGGCCCAACACAGTCCTTACATTGGCCCAACTAGCCCATAATTAGGTTGGCCCAATTCCAATCCTAATTATGTGCTAACTACGAAATCTAAGACATTTACTAAGCTAAACAAGTCCCTATGTCTTGGTTTCTTCCAGCGAGCTTTTGGCGATCTTCCGGCGAACTTCCGACGATCTCTCGGCAATGTTCCAATGGACTCCCGGCAAGCTCCTGGACTTCACAACAATCTTCTTGGCGAGTTCCGATGAGCTTCTTTGGCAATCTCCTGGACTTCTTGGCAGAACTTTCGATGAACGTCCGGACTTCCGACGAACTCTCAAACTCCCAACGAAATCGCGTTCTTGACTACGGGACTTTATTTTTCTTTATGCCTTGCTATCGTAGTTAATCTTGCACATGTAAAAACATACTTCGATCAAGGCAATTAAAACTAAGCATGAATCATATTGTCCTGCATGTCATTGGTCCCTCGACGCTTCGTCCAATTCTTTGGCGCATCGTCCTCTCTTGCGGCCTATTGCCCAATCGGCCAGTTGACTCCGCAACTCCGATATCCATAGTGCAAAATCCAATCTTCTTGGCTTGATGCTCAAATCCATGGCCCGAAGCCTTTTGTCGATACGTTGACCGATCCTTCGACTCGACGTCCAATCTTCTGATATGTTTTCCTCCGGCCCAACATGATTCTTCTTGCTTTAATTGTCTCATCCTAATCAAAGCATCCTATGTCACTAAAAACATAGATCAAATCATAAACACTTATCAATTGGTTTCATCATCAAAATCCGAGATTCAACATTCTCAAGATCCAATTAATGCCAAATTTGAATCATGGGAATCTTGGATTGAATCGCGCTTGGAGGACAAATTGCGGGCTTTGTTTGCAAAATTCAGAATTGGACAACCGCCGAGTCCAACCAAATCTTAGTGAGGAGAGAGTTAAAAGATACCTCCAGAGAATGAGGGACAGCACTCAGACATACTTCAGCCACGCATGAGGGTGGACTTCCCACGATGGGAAGAAGGAGACCCAAGGAGGTGGATTTCGCATGTCGAACGTTACTTTCGCTACTACCGAATGTCGGTTGATGCTATGGTGGAAATTACTATCATCCACCTTAAAGGAGATGTTATTCAATGGTATAATTGGCTAGAATAGAATCATGGGACCCCGACGAGGAATAAATTTAAGAACGCACTACAGAATCGTTTCGAACCTATGGAGTATGAAAATATCGATGGACAACTCACAAAAATTTAACAAACCTCTGTGATTCAAGAGTACCATGTTAGGATTGGGGTCGGCACTAAGAGGGGGGGTGAATTAGTGCAGCGGTAAAAATTACGTCGGTTCAAAAAACCTTCGTACGATAAAATCTGATTTCGACGAAACCCATTTCGGAAAGATATTTAAATTGAAAGCATACAAAAGTGTACTTGATGTAAAGCAAGGAAGGCAGTTTGCAGTTAAGATAAATAGTAAACCAGAAATGCAAACCGATTTATAGTGGTTTGGCCATCGTGACCTATATCCACTCCTCTGGTTCCTCTTCCATCGAGGCCATCGGCATCCACTATCGATCTTCCCTTAATAGGCGAATATCAACCTCCTTCTTACACCAGTCTTCTCCTTTTCACAGGTTTAGGAGTCAACCTTTACAACCACTCACTTCTCTCTTACAGAATTCTAACACTTAGACTAGAGGAGGATACTCACAAGAGATTTCTATAGTGTTTTTCCACTTTTAAACTCTCTGTGCTTGTATGTTTTAACCAGGGATGAGAGGGGTATTTATAAGCTTCAAGTTGATTCAAACTTAGAGCCTAAAAACATCTCATCTCGGGTTTTCCGAGCACAGACGGTACCACCGCTAGTGTCAGTCTGACACTGACATTGCACTGGGCGGTACCACCACCCAATCTGGCGGTACCACCGCTTGACAAAGCTCGGAGACCGAGCTTTGGCGGTACCAACGCCTTATAGGGGCGATACCACCATTAGCAGCATTTGCTACCAGCGATACCACCACCCAGTTTGGGTGGTACCACCACCCAGACCACTTGGGAGATCGAGTCTCCCAAGCGGTGCCATCGTCGGGCCTGGCGGTGCCACCACCTGCTAGGCTTTCAGCATTTTGGTTGGGCCTTGAATCTGGCCCAAACTAGCCCAACTTTGTGCCCAGTTGGCCCCTAACAGAGTTGATGGGATTACCTCCCAATCCCAACTCCAATTATATGCTAACTATGATTCCTATGACATATTCTATGCATTCTAGTTCTAATACGTCAATTGCTTCTTTCGACGAGCTTCCAATGATCTTCCGACGAACTTCCGATGAACTCCCGGAAATGTTCCGGTGGACTCCCAGCAAGCTCCTAGACTTTATGATGATCTTCTTGGCAAGTTCCGATGAGCTTCTTTGGCAAGCTCCTGGACTTCTCGACAGAGCTTCCGACGAACGTTTGGACTTCCGGCGAACTCTCGAACTCCCAACGAAATTGCGTCCTTGTCTCCGGGACTTCATTTTGCTTTATGCCTTGCTATCGTAGTTAATCTTGCACATGTAAAACACACTTCAATCTAGACAATTCATACTAAGCATTAATCATGTTGTCTGGCATGTCATTGGTCCCTCGACGCTTCGTCCGATTCTTCAGTGCATCATCCTCTTTTGCGGCCTATTGCCCAATCGGCCTGTTGACTCCACAATTCCGATATCCTTAGCGCAATATCCGCTCTTTTTGGCCTGATGCCCGAATCCATGGCCCGAAGCCTTCTATCGATACGTCGACCGATCCTCCGGCTCGTTGTCCAATCTTCTGACATATTTTCCTCCAGCACAACATGATTTTTTCTGCTTTAATTATCTCATTCTGATTGAAGCATCCTGCGTCACTCAAAGCACATATTAAAACATAAACACTTATCAATTGGTTTCATCATCAAAATTCGAGATTCAATAGTCTCCCCCTTTTTAATGATGACAACTGATCGATGACAGAGTTAACCTTAACTCCCGGAGTTTAAACAAACTCCCCCTATCAATATGGCATATTGATAGAACCTTGAATTCAATTTATTGCAAATTTCATCTTGAATATTTGCAATACATCATCATGCATAACATGATCATACTTCTCCCCTTTTGTCATCAACAAAAAGGAGAAGTACCACTATCAAGTGTTTAAACATACAGGTTCAAATCGTTACTTGAAAAACATAATATCAAGTTTTATTATCATGCATTTTGTAAGCTAGAAAATTTAGCAAGTGTTACATCATGCAAGCTAGCAAATTTTTACATCAATTTAAAAAATATAAGCTAGCAATATTTGATATATTTAAGAAAGCAACTTTTGCTTCTTGAAATAAGCAAGTTAGCATTCTTTGCTTCTCTTTTGAGATGAGCAAGCTAGCATGTTTTTTGCACTCTTCTTGAATTATGCAAGCTATCAATCTCCTCCTTTGTCATTGTCAAAAAGAAGGGAAGAATATAATTTTGTATCTCTTTTTTCCTTTACAACAATTTTCAAATCATGATAAAGGAAACTAGCATAGATGAAAATTCAAGTCATGAATGTCAAAACAATTATTTTATCATGAATATTTCATCATTGCATGCATCATTATCATAAGTTAAAGTATTGCATGCATCATTCTAAATCATAAATATTTCACATCATGATGGTATCAATTTTGTCAAATTATATCCTACCATGCATGATCATAACTTTTTCCTCTTTTATTATTGTAAACAAGAAAGAATAAGGGAAGAACAAAATAGTGTAAAATATTTTCAATCATTTCAAGGCATACAAGCCATAAATACAAAGAC
>LVTN01002890.1:6084-17287 GCA_001649415.1 Musa itinerans
CTACTTTGGCAAGCTCCTGGATTTCTCGGATTGTTCCCGCAGAACCTCCGACGACCGTCCGGACTTCCGACGAACTCTCGAACCCCCAACATGATCTTGGTCTTGACTCCGGCTCAACACTTGTTGCATGTCTTACTGCCATCGTAGTTAATCCTGCACACTTATCTCAACATATAGATTAGATAAACAAATGACAATTGGCTTCATCATCAAAATTCGAGATTCAACAAGTTCCGCCCTTGGCCTCTTGCCTTCCATGCGCCTCCCCGCCACTAGCGCCTCGGCGGTGACGTACTGGTTGGCGCATTGGAGCATTTCGGAGATGGTCATTTGCGGCTTCTCGATCAGCGACTAGAAGAATCTCGAAGGCTCCAAACCCATCAGAAAGGCCTACAAGATTAGAGAGGGGTGAGCATCCGGAAACCCCAGAATCTCGGTGGCGAAACATGCCACGAACTGAGAGAGTGACTCATCTTCGCGTTGGGATAGCATGAGGAGGGTGGCCATGGAAGGCTTGGGTCGCGAACTGGCAAGGAAGTTTTGCTCAAACTCCCTGGCAAGCTGGTCGAAGGATGAGATTGAGGATTGGCATAACCGGCTGAACCACGTTCATGCCAATCCCCTTAGAGTGGTCGGAAATGCCCGTCACATCAGTGCATCAGAGGTGCCATAGAGGGCCATCTGGGCCCGGAATACGGAGATGTGCTCCATGGGATCGGAGCCGCCATCGTATGTCTCCAATGTCGGTAGCTTGAAGTTGAGGGGTACTGGCTTGTCCTGTACTTCCTAAGTGAAAGGGGACCTGCCCGAGCCGCCTTTGTTGGACTTGCTCCATGATTTTTGAAATTCACGCTGGAACGCGTCCAGGCATTGGTTGACCCGGGACAATTGGGCCCTAAGCGAGTCGTCCGCCGAGTCGGACGATATGGTGTCAGGCTCGAGATGAGGTAGCATGACTCGACAGGGCATGGGTATGTTCTGCCCGAGAGGACCTCTCAAGTCCGTTGCTTGCTCTTGGGCTTCTCCAATCCTGACTTGCTGCCCACTCAAGCGCTGTCGGGTCGGGTCGGTCGGGAGCGTCACTAGCCGCACGATCTGAGGAATGATCGAAGCGAGCATCTACATCATGCCCGCCATGGCCTGCACTTGCTTGGTCAGGCTAAGGAACGCCTCGGGTGTCACAGCCGAGGGCCCTATGGTGAGCCCCGGGGGCGACAGTCCCGGGTCGTTGAACAAACGCTAGTAACGATCTGGCGCGAAGCCGGGATCCCCCCGTCTTCGGGGGCGGGGAGGGCCAGACTTTCTAGTTCGACGGAAGGGAGGTCGGTCGATGGTTCCCTCCCGGGGAGAACTCCTGCCAATTGTTCCTACGACATCGGGCCCTTCCTCTAGCGCCAAAATATTAGTGAACAAAAGTACCATGGCTGGTGAGTTAGCACAGTTAGGTCCACGAGCCGATGTCGGGAGTTTCTTGCGAAGTGAGCAGGATGATGAGGTGGCTGCGCCCTTGGGAAGGAATGCCGGTTGGCGTCGGTCGGGATCCCGGGCCGGCTCACTGTTCTCTCTTGTGCGATGGTAGGTGTTTTCTGAGTCGAGATGCTCACTGCTCGAGGGTGGCCGTTTCGGGGCAGCTCGGGCGAGGGTCGAGCTGGCGGGGTCAACTCAGCCCTCGTGGAGGGGTGTTGATCAGCGCTCCTCAGTTTGTCGACCCGAATTTCGTCTATGATGGGTCACGTCTTTACGTCTCCGGAGTGGATGGCAGCGCATCCTCGTACACTGGATGGTGATTCCTGGGTTAAGGCATTCGTTGGTCGCGGGCGGTCGCTTTCCTGCAAAATGGCATTTGTCGGGTGTTTCCCAACTTTGGCCCCTCCGACAAGTAAGTCAGTAGAGTGTTTTTTTATATTACTCTTCTCTTTTCTTCACCCGGCCAGGGGTTTTTATACTATCGTGCGAGGATTTGTTACGCCTCGATTCGGTGTGGCCGCTGACCTTTGTGGGATGGGATGGCTTCTCTAACGAGTTGGCGTCTTTAGGAATACTTGAGCGGTGTCAGACAGTACCGCCCCGAGCTCTCGGGATAGTCATGTCGCATAGTGTCTCAGTACGAAACCCAACGTGGCATGCATCACGGGGTTTTGATGGCGTGTGGCATCGGATTCTGACATTGGTTGGGGCATGACGTGTGACATCGGTGGTGACTCATCCGGGGACCAAAATATGCCTTATCAATACTAAATGGGTCTTTAGAAACAAGAAAAATGAACTTAGTATCGTGGTTATAAACAAGGCTAGATTAGTAGCCAAAGATTTCAACCAAGAAGAAGGTATCGATTATAAAGAAACCTTCACTCTTGTGGCTAGACTTGAAGCTATAAGGATTCTCCTTACCTATGCTAGTTGTAATAATTTTAATTTATTTCAAATGGATGTTAAAAGTGCTTTTCTTAATGACTTTATTTTCAAAGAAGTTTATGCTGAACGACTACTAAGATTTGAGAATACAATTTTTTCAAATCATGTTTTTAAGTTGTCTAAGGCTCTCTATGGTTTGATATAAGCCCCAAGGGCTTGGTATGAGAGACTTAGTTCCTTTCTAATTAAGAATAATTTTATGAAAGACAAGGTTGATACTACATTATTTATTAAATATTTTAAAAATATTTTTTTAATTATTTAAATTTAGGTTGATGATATCATTTTCGAATCTTCAAATGAGTCTTTATGTAAATCTTTTGCCAATAGTATGAGCCATAAATTCAAAATAAGTTTAATGGGGGAATTAACCTTTTTCCTATGCTTACAAATCAAATAACTTAGTGAAGGAACTTTTGTTAGTCAAACTAAGTATACGTTAGATCTATTAAAATGATTTAATATGGATAGTGCTAAGGCTATAAATACACCAATGAGCACTTCTACAAAATTAGATATGGACATTAATGGAGAATATTTTGATCAAAAGACTGATAGGGGTATGATAGGTAGTTTATTATACCTCACAATAACTAGACATGATATTATGTTTAGTATTAGACTATGTGTTAGATTTCAGTCAAATCCCAAGCTATCTCACTTAAAAGCTGTTAAAAGAATTTTTAGATACCTAAAAGGAACTCCTAATCTAGGATTATTATATCCAAAAACTAAAAATCTTGAATTGTCTACTTATGCCGATGTTGACTTTGCTGGTTGTCAAATAGATAGAAAAAGCATATCATGAATATGTCAACTCTTAGGTCATACACTTGTCTCTTAGTCTTTTAAAAAATAAAATTTGGTTGCATTATCTACAACCGAAGTTGAGTATATAGCAGCAAGTGCATGTTGTGCACAAGTTATATAGATGAAAATTAATTTAGAAGATTATTTAATTCACTTGAAAAATATACCTATAAAATGTGATAACACTAGTGCAATATGTTTAACAAAAAATCTCATTCAACACTCTAGGACTAAACATATTGACATTATGTATCATTTTATTAGAGATCATATTAATAACCTTGATATATCTTTAGAATTTATTGATACAAAACATCAATTAGCTGATATTTTCATAAAATATTTAAATGAGGAATAATTTGATTTTATTAGAAGAAAATTAGGCATGTTAAATCTTCTGAATGCATGAATTCCTTTATATATTTTTTAGATTTCTTGGTTTTTCGTAACTTGAGTTTTCTTTTTAAATCGGGATTGTTTCCTTCGTTCCTTCTTCTTGCAATTTACTAAAGAAGAGTTTTTATTCATAGACTTTTGGTATACTTGATCTTTTATGTGATAATCAATTCCTATGAATCCTTCTTCATTCTATTTACAAGAATAGGGATTTGATTCATAAATTTCTAGTATGCACATTTTGATCTTTTATGATGAATCCTTTCTCTTTGCGAAAGTAGAAGTTTGATTCAATGAAACTTATTTTTTTATGGATTTGATTTGGTTCAAATCCTTTCATAGATTTGGTTCATATAAGTTGATTTTTCTTGTGATGAATGAATTCCTCCCCTTTTCTTCTTCTTCTTCTTCTTCCTCTTCATTTTATTTTTATGACAAAAGGAAGAAGAAACTTACACATCTCAAGAAGAACCAAAAAGTTCTTGTACATCTAAAGCAAAAATGCTAACTTGCCCATTTCAAGAAGCAAAAGTAGTTATCATACAAAGTTTTTGCTTAACTTCTCATAAATAGGTGTAAAATTTACTTGTATAGTTTAAAATACTTGTATAAATTGTTGAATGATTCTCCTTTTTATTGATGACAAAGGGGGAGAAATTATGAATGATTGGAATCATAATGTTGTATTTGGTATCATGCATGAAGTGATAAATAGTTAAAAAAATGATTTAGAATCAAGAATGTTATGCCCAAAATGATGTTAATTTTGGTATATAAATGCCTTGGTATCATGAATGTTATGCCCAAAACGATATTAATTTTGGTATCATATATGAAGTGATGAATGATTTAGTATCATGTAGGTTATGCCCAAAGTAATGTTGATTTGTTATAAAGTGATGAAATTATGAATGTTACTTTGATGACTTGAAACTATGAAGATGCACAATGTATGAAATTTTGATATATTGCATTTAATCACAATGATCGAAATTGTTTCACTTGAATTCAAAGGTTATGATTCCTTTTGAATTTAAGTTTGCCTTATCTCAATATGGCATATAGATAGGGGGAGTTAAGGTTGACTCCGTCGTCAGTTGATTGTCATCATAAAAAAGGAGAAGATTGTTGAATCTCGAATTTTGATGATGAAATCAATTGGTGAATTAATGATCTAATACATATGTTGAGATAAGTGATGTAGGACTAACTACAATCATGAGAAAGGAAAAATGATTAAAGAAGAATCGAAGTTGGGCCGAAGTCAATAATCGGGCATTGGGCCAGATGAATCGGGGATATACTGAAGGATCAGATGATGTAGTGAAATCTTACCAAAAGTTTATCGAGAGATCGTTGAAAGCTTGCCGAAAGATCATCGGGAGTTTGCCGAAAGCTTGTTTGAAGATCGCCAAGAGTTCGTCAGAAATTCATCGATAGTTCGGTTGAATTGATGTGTCGGATAACTTGGATTACATGTATCATAATTGTTTTAGCCTTAACTATCGTAGTTAGGACTTTAATTTGAGTTAGTTTTGAGAGAAATCCTATTAGCTCAATAAAGGGCCAATTGGGCCCTTAACAAGACTGAATTGGGTCGGTTGGATGGTCCATTCAGCCACTTGGAGCCACATTAGGTAGTAGCACCACCCATACTGGGTGGTGGTACCGCTTGAAGCTTAACCTCCTAGGTGGTCTGGGTGGTAATATCGCCCAAACTAGGCGATGGTGCCTTTGGCAATTAATGTTGCCAAGCGATGGTACCACCATGTCAGGCAGTGGTACTATTAGAGCCCGATCTCTGAGGCTCTGTCAGGTAGTCATATAACTCAAACTAGGCGGTGGTACCATCAAGTGTCAGTCTGCAGGTAGTGGTACCACCCAATAATGGTGGTGGTACCGCTAATATCTCGGAAACCCTAGATGAGATACTTTTTGGCTCTATTTATGAAGTCATTGGGGACTATAAATACCCCACTCTTTCTTACATGAAAGAGCATGAAAGTTTGAACAAAAATCTTGAGATTTTAGGTTGTAAAATTGCTAAGTATCCTCCTCCTCCCTTTCTAGTTTTGTGATCATTCAAGAGAGGTGTGAGGCTTGTGAGGGTTATCTCCTAAACCCGTGAAAATGAGAAAATATTGTAAGAGAGTGGTTGGTCTTCGTTCATTGAAGGAAGACCATTAGTGGACATCGGTGGCCTCAACAGAGGAGGAATCAAAAGTGGATGTAGGTCACAACAATCGAACCACTATAAATCCGGTGTGCTTTCTTTCTGTGTCATTTCTTTCATGCTTTTCATTCTCATTACTTAATGATTTACTTGCTCACTGCCCTCAATCACTTACAAACATTTTCAAGTTTAAACGCTTTTTCGGATATAAGCTTTATTGAACGAATCTTTAAATCGATATAAAGTTTTATGATAGCACTAATTCACCCCCGCCCCCTCCTTAGTGTCATTCACGATCCTAACACCTTCTAAAGAATATAAAGGACATGACACTTAGAACCAAAGAAGGCCACTTGGGTGAAAACTCAAGTGATGATGATGATGACTTAGCACTCCTTACAAGAAAGTTTAAAAAATTCTTAAAAATGAACAAAACAAAATAAGACATTAAAAATAAAAGTGAACTCAAAAAGGACCAAATAATATGCTATGAATGTAAGAAGTTAGGGCACTTCAAAAATGAATATTCCCAAGTGAAGAAGAAACTACCAAAGAAAAATAAGGCACTCAAGGCAACTTGGGATAATTCAAGTGCATCCGAAGATGAGGAGCCAACCAACAAAGAAGAAGTTACTAACTATGTATTAATGGCATTTGGCGATGAGGTAAGTGACTCAATCGAAGCTCATTTATCTTTTGATGAATTATTAAGTGTTTTTCATGATTTGTTTGATGAATGTAAATTAGTTGGTAAAAAATATAAATTATCAAAAAAGGATTATGCTTCTCTTTCTAATGAACTTGAAAAATTAAAAAATGAGCATGATAAGTGTATGTTAACTCCTTGTACTCAATGTGAAGAGTTAGAGTCATTTAAAAGGAAAATTTTGTTACTGTAAGAAACAGTAGAAAATTTTAAAATAGGTAATAAAATTTTAAACATGATCCTTGCTAATAAGAATCATATTCATAGAAAGGATGGAACTAGCTTTGTGAGTAACACTCAACAAAAGCCAACTATCTTCGTTAAAGGACCTACATTACATGTCACACATAGAGAAAAATATTTTTTTTTATGAAAAATATGGTCATTTTGATTACAAATATCCATTTAAAAGGTATAGTCCACACAAATTAGTTTGGGTTCCTAAAGGAACCATAAATCACTTAATGATAGATAGATCTATTTATGAAGGACCCAAAGTTAAATAGATACCTAAAAGAAAATCCCTTTTTTGGTAGGTGTGTTTACAATCACAAGCTAGGAGCAAGAGATAGTACCTTGATAGTGGATGCTCAAGGCACATGATCAGAGATCCAACACACTTCTCTAAGCTCATTAGACAAGATAAAGGATTTGTCACCTTCGGAGACAACAATAAAGGAAAAATTATTGACAAAGGAAATATAGGTAACAAATCAAACCTTTTGATTGAAATTGTTTTATTAGTATATGGTTTAAAACATAACTTACTAAGTATAGTCAATTGTGTGATAAAGGTTATAACATTAAATTTGAACCTAATTCTTGCATTATAGAAATACCACACATAAATAGATCTTTGGTTGCCTTAAGGACCAACAATGTCTATACTATTGATCTTGATGAGTTTTGTTATGAAACTTGCTTTTTGGTTTTAAATGATGATGTATGGCTTTGACATAGAAGATTAGGCCATGCAAGTATGAAACTAATTTCATAAATTACAACTAAAAAACTTGTAAGAGGTATGCCTAAAATTAAATTTGTCAATGATAAAGTTTGTGATACATGACAACTCGGTAAATAAATAAAGAGTAGCTTTAAATCTAAAAATCAAGTAAGTATCTCTAGACCACTACAATTAATCCATATAAATTTACTTAGACCAATTGTTACAAGAAGTCTAGGAGGTAGTAAATAAGCTTTTGTAATTGTTGATGATTATAATAGATATACTTGGACATACTTCTTGGCACATAAAAGTGACTACTTTAATTATTTTTTAAAATTTTATAAATTAGTTCAAAATAAAAAGAATTTTATGATTGCCTCTATTCAAAGTGATCATGGTGGTGAATTTCAAAACCATGATTTTAAAAACTTTTGTGATTTAAATATGTATAACCACAACTTCTCTACTCCAAAAAAACCCTCAACAAAATGGAGTTATTTAGAGAAACAATAGGAGTTTACAAGAAATGGTAAGAACTATGTTTAATGAACATAGCCTACTCAAATATTTTTAAGCCGAAGCCATTAAAACGGTATGCTATGTCATGGATAGGGTTCTAGTAAGACCATTACTTTTCAAAACTCTTTATAAATTATGAAATAATAAAAGACCCAACATTTCATACTTTAAAGTTTTTTGTTATAAATATTTTATTTTAAAGAAAAAATATGCATTAGGAAAGTTTGATACAAAATCTGATGAAAATATTTTTCTTGGCTATTCCTCTATGTCTAAAGCTTTTCGTGTCTTTAATAAAAGAACGTTATAGAGGAATCTATTCATGTTCTTTTTAATAAGATTTTTGAATTTAAGAAAAATATTTTTGATGATGATTTTGTTAGGATCAAGAGAGACACTAAGAGGGGGAGGGGGTGAATTAGTGTAGCGAAAAAATTACGTCGATTCCGAAAAATATTTCATTTCGATAAAAAATCGGTTTCGACTCAAATCATTTGTTTCACTTTGAGTAAGTAGAGAGGAGAAGGTTGGGCAGTTTGCAATGTAGTAAAGTTGAATGTAGTAAAGAGAATTTGCAGTAAGGAAAGAACACACCGGAATTTATAGTCATTGTGACCTATATCCACTTCCGATTCCTCCTCCGTCGAGGTCATCGGCGTCCACTAATGGTCCTCCTTCAATAGGGGAAGACCAACCATCTCTTTACAACGCTTTCTCCTTTTCTCAGTTTTAGGAGATAACCCTTACAAGCCTCACTCCTCTTTCTTGGATGATTACAAAGCTAAGAGAGGGAGGAGGAGGACTATTCTCACTTTTACAACACTTTTAACACCCCAACACTTAAGATTTTTCTATACTTTTGATTGCACTTTATTACCCTTTCATGCAGAAAAGGGTGAGATATTTATAGGCCCTAATGGCTTTAGAATTAGAGCTAAAAAGTGTCACATCCCCGGATTTCGAGGTACTAGTAGTACCACCACTTGACTCTCTGACACTGGGTGGTATCACCGCCTAGTCTGGTAGTACCACCATCTAGTCTGGTGGTACCATCGCTTGACAAAGCTCTCGAAAATTGAGCTCTAGCGGTACCACCATTGGTAGGTAATAACTGCCGACAATACCATCGCCCAGTCTGGGCGATACCATCACCCAAAGCACCTGGGAGATTGAGTCCTAGGCGGTGCCACCATCGGCCGTGATTTCAAGTGCTGAATGGGTTGTTCAACCGGCCCACTTTAGCCCTATTAAGGGCCCAATTGGCCCCTAACTAAGTTAGTGAGATTACCTCCCAATCCTAACTCAACTTAAGGTCTAACTATGATAATTAAGATATTTAACAAGGCATTCTTGTTCTAGTACGTCAATTGTTCTTCCGGCGAGCTTCCGATGATCTTTCGATGAACGTCCGACGATCTCTCGGTAATGTTCTGGCGGACTTCTGGCAAGCTCCTGGACTTCACGATGATCTTCTTGGCGAGTTTTGATGACCTTCTTTGGCAAGCTCTTGGACTTCTTGATTAATTCCGACGGAACTTTTGACGAACATCTAGACTTCCGACGAACTCTTGAACTCCCAACGAAATCTCGATCTTGACTTCGACACAACATTTGCTTTATATCTTACCACTATCATAGTTAATCATGCACACTTTTCTCAATATATAGATTAGATCAAACAATTTACCAATTGATTTCATCATCAAAATCCAAGATTCAACAATCTCCCCCTTTTTGATGATGACGATCAATTGATGACGGAGTTAGCCTTAACTCCCCCTATCTATATGCCATTCTTGGGAAAAGACATTCTTGAATTCAAGGCCTTTGAATTCAAGTATCAAACCAAAAAGTTATATTCATTTAAATTTATCAACATGCACATCATAATACTTATCATGATTTACTAATTCAAAATATGATGCCACGTATTTATCAATAAAAATGATGTCAAGGCATGACATCCATTTTCAAGTCCAATGATAATCAATCATCATTTTCAAATATGATATGAGTTTCGAATATGAAATTTATCAAAATGACAATTCATCATTCCATGGCAAGATTATAATATGAAATACGAAATAAAGCATGGTAATCTCAATGCTTCATCATAATGGTAGACATTTATCAATTTGATATGAAATCAAGCATGATACTAGGAATCAAACATTTATTAGTAATCATGTCATATTCCGATACGTTTCAAGCAAACATCTTGATAATTGTGATGTATTTGATGATACTAATCATATTTGCTCATATTTCAAGCATTCGCAAGATATTTAATCATTTACAATGCATTGTATGCATTTATCTAAGACATTCAATATATTTTATGCATTTTTCTAAGACATTCATTTTATCATTAATTTGCCACATTTCTCCCCCTTTGTCATCAATAAAAAAAAGAATAATTCAACAATGCAAGTGTGGTAAAAATTCAAGCAAGTTTCACACCAATGTATCCAAGCAATAAATGAACGTAAGCAAAACTTTTGCATAATAATTTCTCTTTGGATAAGCTAACATTTTTACTCAAGGGCTTTTTGGTTCTTCTTTTAGACGTGTAAGTTTCTTTCTTCCTTTGTCATAAGAAGAAGAGGAAGGATAGAGTCCATTATGAACCAAATTCATGAAGGACTAGAACCAAGTCAAATTCAAAATGATGAGTTTCATTAAATCATGCTTTAATTTCAATAAGGAGAAGGGATTCACGAAAAATGATCAAGTGTATCATAAATCAAATCCATTATACACTAAATCAAATTGCCATTTTTGCAAGTGATTATTACACACTAAAAATTCATAAAGTTTTTCTTTCATGAGAAGAGTAAGGAAGAAGCATCAAATGAAGGATTAAAAATCCTTGAATAAGACTTCATAAATCAAATATGTTTCTCATTAAAAATTCATAAGAGTGAAATCAATGAGAGATGCATTTGTCAATGAATTCCATGAGTGAAGGGACTAAGTGTATCAAAAATCTTTAAGTGATGGAGCAAAGGTATAAAGTAAACTTGATACCAAGGAAGATAAAAATGAAATAAATTCATGAAAGCTCCATTCATGAAATACATTAAGATAGTTCGAAAAATAAATATATCAAATTCATGCATTTGGACAATTTAACATCCCTAACTCTCTTCTAGTAAAATCAAATTATTTTTCATTTAAAGGTTTTGTAAATATATCGACTAATTGATGTTTTGTATCAATAAACTCTAAAGATATG